>CAXARO010000636.1:0-160354 GCA_963971305.1 Arcuatula senhousia | reverse complement strand
ACAAAAATCTATAATGGCAGATGACAATCAAAGTACCGTTGGTACTGACAACTCGGAAGTCAGAATGTTTTCTTTTATAATGGAACTTTATATCCAATGGATGAAGAATGTTTGTCACCATATAACATGGTTTAACCCACCATTTTTTCTTTAAATGACTCAACTAGGCAGCGTACCATATTTCATATCTTGAAAATATTTTAAGGATTTCTTGTAGCATGTCTTTGAGTTGCATAAATTTGTTTATTTCTGCTGGGTATTCTGTTGCAAATAAATGCGACACTTTTTAGTTTCTATTGAATGCTGATTTCAAGGATGGAGATTTCGTTAATCTGGTGTTTGATAAAACAGTTCTTGTTTTGTGGGGCTTTGTCTTATGTTGCACATTTAATCTATATTTTTTTTTATACTTAATTTTGGAAAGCATTTCCTGTTTTGTGTATTTGGACAAGGCTGCATATTTATGATATAACCCTTGTGTGCAGTTCATATTATGGTATTGGAGTAAAAAATTAGCTTTATAATTATGTACTCTGGTAAATCAATGATTTGTTGCAACAGATACAACTATAAGTGTTATACTTCTTCAATTCCAAGTTCTATGGAATTCTGTTTTGTTGTTCTTGGTATTTTGGTAAATTTAATTGTGTCCCAAATTTGTGGCTAATGAATACATGGTAATTTATGCACGATTTCATATGATGAACTTCTTGCATACCAAGTTTCATTAAATTTTGTTCAGATGTTTAAGGGTTGTGTTGACTAACTTGACTAACAAATGGGGACAGCCTTATCACCATTTGTACATGTATATCAGGATTTCAGTTTAATGGGTGATTATTCACACTATAATTTGCAGATGGAATCCTGGTAGAAAGCACAACATATGATGTAATTTTTAGAAATATCCGTTTACTTGTTCATGAACTATTATCAGGGTTTTCAACATAAATATTGGGTCAACAGTCCGACAAAACTTTGCTTTTCTAGATTTTTTGGTAACATGCATATCTACATGTATATATGGTGTAGTTCTTGCAAACCATGTTTTGTTTGTGTTCAGTAGTATAAGTGGAGTTTCATTTATAGCTTTAAATTATATGTTTAATTTTCAATATTGTCTAAACCCCTAGATTCTTCTTACCCCAGACATTGTCAGATAAATTAAGTAATAATTTTCTTCCCCTGTTTGGTATTTTTGGTTTTATTGTTTTATGCTCATCATAATTAAGTCCCCCAAACAACGTTTGGGGACTTATTGTTTTTGCACCGTTTCTTATTATTAAGTCCCCCAAACAACGTTTGGGGACTTATTGTTTTTGCACCGTTTCTTATTAAGTCCCCCAAACAAAGTTTGGGGACTTATTGCTTTTGCACCGTTTCTTATTAAGTCGCCCAAAACAAAGTTTGGGAGACTTATTGTTTTTGCACCGTTTCTTATTATTATTATTAAGGTCTTTCCCTTTCCAAAGGGAAGACCTTATTGTATTTCGTCGGCCTATTATTATTATTCTTTTTTTTTTTCTTCCAGTCGGGTACAAAAAGTGCCTTGACCGATTTTCATGAAATTTTGCACACTTATTCAGCACTACCAGGAATAGACTAGGCTATGGACACGACGCTAAATTATTTGTAGTTTCGGCGCAATAGCGCAAAACGCTGTTTACCCTTGTTATCAGATCTCCTCCGACACGGTAATAGTTATCAAGATTCTGTTTAGTGGAAATGGTAGCTCACATCCTGGTGATGATTTATCATGCAAAAAGAATGCTATAATTTACTTTCTGGTTGCGCGCGTATGGCGCAAACTTGGCGCAAAATGTAAAAGTTGTCCGATTTTGATGAAATTTTGTTTCCAGGAAGATTTGAGGGTCCTGATTACGAATCTGTGGTCAAATTTTTTTTTGCGTTTTGAGATATGCCCCCCGCGGGCTTTTTTTTTATGAAATGTTGTGCGCAGATAAACTACCAAGTTTTTCAACCGATCGAGCTGAAATTTTGCACAGTTGCTGAGAATAATGAGCTCTCGCGTTGTAGCTAAAAAAAAAGTCTGTACCTGGCCCCGTTTTGAAGTTACGCCCCTTTCTGGCTTTTACTCAAAAATCGCTAATTTAGCCAAAAATTAACTTTTCCGTGCGGAAATTTTTGGTGCCCCCTCTCCGTCAAAATGTGCCCGACTGAAATCTGTCAAACATTCCAGCCGGGTCGCCTTATTTTTTTTTATACAAATTTTCTTTCTATTTTTTCGAAATTTCAAAAAACGTAACATGACCCCTCTTTGTACTTTTGTCAAATGCACCGGAAGTGCCAAAATGCTGTCAAAACTAGCTGATATCCTAGCCAAATGTATGCACTAAAAGTCCCCGTTTACAAAAATGTCCTCTGGTTAATGAGTTTTTCAAAATTAAAGTTTTCTGCAGTCCCGTAAAACACACAAATTCCTGACGAATTTCCTCCAAATTTCACTATTCAACGTTATTCCTGTTTCGAAAATTGAATGTTTTCACTAAATTCTTCCTTAACTATTTAAAATAATCCAAAATGAACTAATTATGTCACTAGTTTTGCCTGTCATCAAATGTTGTAAACTATTGTCAAAAGATTCCCATAACAGGCACATTCTAATTATAAACTTGCTCATCCGTGACGTTCATGTATTCTAACTGTATACGTTGAGAGAATGGAAAATCAATATAGGTCTGACCCCTGCAAAGTCTACCGCTGTACTGAGAAATCTAAAAACTAAGTCGTAAAGTCATTCAAAAATGACGTCAAAGCGCGAGACACCAAGGATACCCAGATCAACAAAGTGATGTCGCCACCTAGTTTTGAATGAATAAAATAAAATCACTCGTCCCCGCTCGCCCCCCCCCCCCCCCCCGTTTTCCATTGCGATTTACTGATTGTTGTTTGTTTAAAACAAGAAAACAAAAGAAATAAACAAAATGAAACAAAACAAATAAAACAAAACAAAACAAAAAAAAAACACACAAAAGAAAAAAACTTAAATGTCCCCGCCCCCATCTTTTCAGATACATGTATGGCAATAACATACATGTATGAACTACCCCCCCCCCCTTTTTTGAAAAACCAGCAAAAACAAAACAAACAAACAAACAAATGCCAGCAATGAGGCTCTTAACGGGGGAAAATCAGCCGTTTAATTAAGGTCTTTCCCTTTCCAAAGGGAAGACCTTATTGTATTTCGTCGGCCTATTATTATTATTCTTTTTTTTTTTCTTCCAGTCGGGTACAAAAAGTGCCTTGACCGATTTTCATGAAATTTTGCACACTTATTCAGCACTACCAGGAATAGACTAGGCTATGGACACGACGCTAAATTATTTGTAGTTTCGGCGCAATAGCGCAAAACGCTGTTTACCCTTGTTATCAGATCTCCTCCGACACGGTAATAGTTATCAAGATTCTGTTTAGTGGAAATGGTAGCTCACATCCTGGTGATGATTTATCATGCAAAAAGAATGCTATAATTTACTTTCTGGTTGCGCGCGTATGGCGCAAACTTGGCGCAAAATGTAAAAGTTGTCCGATTTTGATGAAATTTTGTTTCCAGGAAGATTTGAGGGTCCTGATTACGAATCTGTGGTCAAATTTTTTTTTGCGTTTTGAGATATGCCCCCCGCGGGCTTTTTTTTTATGAAATGTTGTGCGCAGATAAACTACCAAGTTTTTCAACCGATCGAGCTGAAATTTTGCACAGTTGCTGAGAATAATGAGCTCTCGCGTTGTAGCTAAAAAAAAAGTCTGTACCTGGCCCCGTTTTGAAGTTACGCCCCTTTCTGGCTTTTACTCAAAAATCGCTAATTTAGCCAAAAATTAACTTTTCCGTGCGGAAATTTTTGGTGCCCCCTCTCCGTCAAAATGTGCCCGACTGAAATCTGTCAAACATTCCAGCCGGGTCGCCTTATTTTTTTTTATACAAATTTTCTTTCTATTTTTTCGAAATTTCAAAAAACGTAACATGACCCCTCTTTGTACTTTTGTCAAATGCACCGGAAGTGCCAAAATGCTGTCAAAACTAGCTGATATCCTAGCCAAATGTATGCACTAAAAGTCCCCGTTTACAAAAATGTCCTCTGGTTAATGAGTTTTTCAAAATTAAAGTTTTCTGCAGTCCCGTAAAACACACAAATTCCTGACGAATTTCCTCCAAATTTCACTATTCAACGTTATTCCTGTTTCGAAAATTGAATGTTTTCACTAAATTCTTCCTTAACTATTTAAAATAATCCAAAATGAACTAATTATGTCACTAGTTTTGCCTGTCATCAAATGTTGTAAACTATTGTCAAAAGATTCCCATAACAGGCACATTCTAATTATAAACTTGCTCATCCGTGACGTTCATGTATTCTAACTGTATACGTTGAGAGAATGGAAAATCAATATAGGTCTGACCCCTGCAAAGTCTACCGCTGTACTGAGAAATCTAAAAACTAAGTCGTAAAGTCATTCAAAAATGACGTCAAAGCGCGAGACACCAAGGATACCCAGATCAACAAAGTGATGTCGCCACCTAGTTTTGAATGAATAAAATAAAATCACTCGTCCCCGCTCGCCCCCCCCCCCCCCCCCGTTTTCCATTGCGATTTACTGATTGTTGTTTGTTTAAAACAAGAAAACAAAAGAAATAAACAAAATGAAACAAAACAAATAAAACAAAACAAAACAAAAAAAAAACACACAAAAGAAAAAAACTTAAATGTCCCCGCCCCCATCTTTTCAGATACATGTATGGCAATAACATACATGTATGAACTACCCCCCCCTTTTTTGAAAAACCAGCAAAAACAAAACAAACAAACAAACAAATGCCAGCAATGAGGCTCTTAACGGGGGAAAATCAGCCGTTTAATTAAGGTCTTTCCCTTTCCAAAGGGAAGACCTTATTGTATTTCGTCGGCCTATTATTAAGGTCTTTCCCTTCCGTAGGAAAGACCTTATTGTATTCGTTAGGCCTATTATTATTATTATTATTATTCTTTTTTTTTTTTCTGCCGCTCGTGAGCAAAAAGTTTCTTGACCGATCTTTATGAAATTTGGCACACTTATTCAGCACTGCCAGGAATAGAAATGACTAAGGGCCTGACGCTAAACTATTTGTAGTTTCGGCGCAATAGCGCAAAACGCTGTTTACCCTTGTTATCAGGTGAGCTCAGAAACGGTAATAGTTATAAAGATTCTGTTTAGTGAAAATGGTAGCTTACATCCTGGTGATGATTTATCATGCAAAATGAATGCTGTAATTTACTTCCTGGTTGCGCGCGTATGGCGCAAACTTGGCGCAAAATGTAAAAGTTGTCCGATTTTGATGAAATTTAGTTTCCAGGTAGATTTGAGGGTCTTGATTACGAATATGCAATCTAAAACTTTTTTGCGTTTACCATTGCCAAAATGGCGGCTGTCAAACGGTTTTTTGCTTATAACTCGAAAACCGTTAGAGATAGTATAGACAATATGTGAACAAAAAATGATTGTCTTGAAAAGACCTACAATTTGAGTCCAAATAGTGCATGATTCAGTTGAGCGGTTTTGAAATAACGGCCGAAACAAGTTTTCGCGAAATACGTTTTTTGCCAATAACTTTAAAACCTTAACAGATAGTATAATAGACATGTGTATGAAAAATGACCGTCTTGACAAGACCTATCATTTAAGCCCAAAAAGTACATGATACGGTTGAGTGATTTCAAAATGGCGGCCGAAAACATCATCCTATGCATTATTTACTTATATAACATTTAAACGGTTATAGATAATATAGTACATATATATATATCAGTAATTTTTATCAGTAATTGAAGAGCTTAACTTTAAGACAAAGGTTAAAGGTCATAGGTCACGTTTACGGGAAAGACCTCTCATTTGTTCTCGGAACAAATGGCACTTTAATTATTATTCTTTTTTTTTTTCTTCCAGTCGGGTACAAAAAGTGCCTTGACCGATTTTCATGAAATTTTGCACACTTATTCAGCACTACCAGGAATAGACTAGGCTATGGACACGACGCTAAATTATTTGTAGTTTCGGCGCAATAGCGCAAAACGCTGTTTACCCTTGTTATCAGATCTCCTCCGACACGGTAATAGTTATCAAGATTCTGTTTAGTGGAAATGGTAGCTCACATCCTGGTGATGATTTATCATGCAAAAAGAATGCTATAATTTACTTTCTGGTTGCGCGCGTATGGCGCAAACTTGGCGCAAAATGTAAAAGTTGTCCGATTTTGATGAAATTTTGTTTCCAGGAAGATTTGAGGGTCCTGATTACGAATCTGTGGTCAAATTTTTTTTTGCGTTTTGAGATATGCCCCCCGCGGGCTTTTTTTTTATGAAATGTTGTGCGCAGATAAACTACCAAGTTTTTCAACCGATCGAGCTGAAATTTTGCACAGTTGCTGAGAATAATGAGCTCTCGCGTTGTAGCTAAAAAAAAAGTCTGTACCTGGCCCCGTTTTGAAGTTACGCCCCTTTCTGGCTTTTACTCAAAAATCGCTAATTTAGCCAAAAATTAACTTTTCCGTGCGGAAATTTTTGGTGCCCCCTCTCCGTCAAAATGTGCCCGACTGAAATCTGTCAAACATTCCAGCCGGGTCGCCTTATTTTTTTTTATACAAATTTTCTTTCTATTTTTTCGAAATTTCAAAAAACGTAACATGACCCCTCTTTGTACTTTTGTCAAATGCACCGGAAGTGCCAAAATGCTGTCAAAACTAGCTGATATCCTAGCCAAATGTATGCACTAAAAGTCCCCGTTTACAAAAATGTCCTCTGGTTAATGAGTTTTTCAAAATTAAAGTTTTCTGCAGTCCCGTAAAACACACAAATTCCTGACGAATTTCCTCCAAATTTCACTATTCAACGTTATTCCTGTTTCGAAAATTGAATGTTTTCACTAAATTCTTCCTTAACTATTTAAAATAATCCAAAATGAACTAATTATGTCACTAGTTTTGCCTGTCATCAAATGTTGTAAACTATTGTCAAAAGATTCCCATAACAGGCACATTCTAATTATAAACTTGCTCATCCGTGACGTTCATGTATTCTAACTGTATACGTTGAGAGAATGGAAAATCAATATAGGTCTGACCCCTGCAAAGTCTACCGCTGTACTGAGAAATCTAAAAACTAAGTCGTAAAGTCATTCAAAAATGACGTCAAAGCGCGAGACACCAAGGATACCCAGATCAACAAAGTGATGTCGCCACCTAGTTTTGAATGAATAAAATAAAATCACTCGTCCCCGCTCGCCCCCCCCCCCCCCCCCGTTTTCCATTGCGATTTACTGATTGTTGTTTGTTTAAAACAAGAAAACAAAAGAAATAAACAAAATGAAACAAAACAAATAAAACAAAACAAAACAAAAAAAAAACACACAAAAGAAAAAAACTTAAATGTCCCCGCCCCCATCTTTTCAGATACATGTATGGCAATAACATACATGTATGAACTACCCCCCCCCCCCCTTTTTTGAAAAACCAGCAAAAACAAAACAAACAAACAAACAAATGCCAGCAATGAGGCTCTTAACGGGGGAAAATCAGCCGTTTAATTAAGGTCTTTCCCTTTCCAAAGGGAAGACCTTATTGTATTTCGTCGGCCTATTATTATTATTCTTTTTTTTTTTCTTCCAGTCGGGTACAAAAAGTGCCTTGACCGATTTTCATGAAATTTTGCACACTTATTCAGCACTACCAGGAATAGACTAGGCTATGGACACGACGCTAAATTATTTGTAGTTTCGGCGCAATAGCGCAAAACGCTGTTTACCCTTGTTATCAGATCTCCTCCGACACGGTAATAGTTATCAAGATTCTGTTTAGTGGAAATGGTAGCTCACATCCTGGTGATGATTTATCATGCAAAAAGAATGCTATAATTTACTTTCTGGTTGCGCGCGTATGGCGCAAACTTGGCGCAAAATGTAAAAGTTGTCCGATTTTGATGAAATTTTGTTTCCAGGAAGATTTGAGGGTCCTGATTACGAATCTGTGGTCAAATTTTTTTTTGCGTTTTGAGATATGCCCCCCGCGGGCTTTTTTTTTATGAAATGTTGTGCGCAGATAAACTACCAAGTTTTTCAACCGATCGAGCTGAAATTTTGCACAGTTGCTGAGAATAATGAGCTCTCGCGTTGTAGCTAAAAAAAAAGTCTGTACCTGGCCCCGTTTTGAAGTTACGCCCCTTTCTGGCTTTTACTCAAAAATCGCTAATTTAGCCAAAAATTAACTTTTCCGTGCGGAAATTTTTGGTGCCCCCTCTCCGTCAAAATGTGCCCGACTGAAATCTGTCAAACATTCCAGCCGGGTCGCCTTATTTTTTTTTATACAAATTTTCTTTCTATTTTTTCGAAATTTCAAAAAACGTAACATGACCCCTCTTTGTACTTTTGTCAAATGCACCGGAAGTGCCAAAATGCTGTCAAAACTAGCTGATATCCTAGCCAAATGTATGCACTAAAAGTCCCCGTTTACAAAAATGTCCTCTGGTTAATGAGTTTTTCAAAATTAAAGTTTTCTGCAGTCCCGTAAAACACACAAATTCCTGACGAATTTCCTCCAAATTTCACTATTCAACGTTATTCCTGTTTCGAAAATTGAATGTTTTCACTAAATTCTTCCTTAACTATTTAAAATAATCCAAAATGAACTAATTATGTCACTAGTTTTGCCTGTCATCAAATGTTGTAAACTATTGTCAAAAGATTCCCATAACAGGCACATTCTAATTATAAACTTGCTCATCCGTGACGTTCATGTATTCTAACTGTATACGTTGAGAGAATGGAAAATCAATATAGGTCTGACCCCTGCAAAGTCTACCGCTGTACTGAGAAATCTAAAAACTAAGTCGTAAAGTCATTCAAAAATGACGTCAAAGCGCGAGACACCAAGGATACCCAGATCAACAAAGTGATGTCGCCACCTAGTTTTGAATGAATAAAATAAAATCACTCGTCCCCGCTCGCCCCCCCCCCCCCCCCGTTTTCCATTGCGATTTACTGATTGTTGTTTGTTTAAAACAAGAAAACAAAAGAAATAAACAAAATGAAACAAAACAAATAAAACAAAACAAAACAAAAAAAAAACACACAAAAGAAAAAAACTTAAATGTCCCCGCCCCCATCTTTTCAGATACATGTATGGCAATAACATACATGTATGAACTACCCCCCCCTTTTTTGAAAAACCAGCAAAAACAAAACAAACAAACAAACAAATGCCAGCAATGAGGCTCTTAACGGGGGAAAATCAGCCGTTTAATTAAGGTCTTTCCCTTTCCAAAGGGAAGACCTTATTGTATTTCGTCGGCCTATTATTAAGGTCTTTCCCTTCCGTAGGAAAGACCTTATTGTATTCGTTAGGCCTATTATTATTATTATTATTATTCTTTTTTTTTTTTCTGCCGCTCGTGAGCAAAAAGTTTCTTGACCGATCTTTATGAAATTTGGCACACTTATTCAGCACTGCCAGGAATAGAAATGACTAAGGGCCTGACGCTAAACTATTTGTAGTTTCGGCGCAATAGCGCAAAACGCTGTTTACCCTTGTTATCAGGTGAGCTCAGAAACGGTAATAGTTATAAAGATTCTGTTTAGTGAAAATGGTAGCTTACATCCTGGTGATGATTTATCATGCAAAATGAATGCTGTAATTTACTTCCTGGTTGCGCGCGTATGGCGCAAACTTGGCGCAAAATGTAAAAGTTGTCCGATTTTGATGAAATTTAGTTTCCAGGTAGATTTGAGGGTCTTGATTACGAATATGCAATCTAAAACTTTTTTGCGTTTACCATTGCCAAAATGGCGGCTGTCAAACGGTTTTTTGCTTATAACTCGAAAACCGTTAGAGATAGTATAGACAATATGTGAACAAAAAATGATTGTCTTGAAAAGACCTACAATTTGAGTCCAAATAGTGCATGATTCAGTTGAGCGGTTTTGAAATAACGGCCGAAACAAGTTTTCGCGAAATACGTTTTTTGCCAATAACTTTAAAACCTTAACAGATAGTATAATAGACATGTGTATGAAAAATGACCGTCTTGACAAGACCTATCATTTAAGCCCAAAAAGTACATGATACGGTTGAGTGATTTCAAAATGGCGGCCGAAAACATCATCCTATGCATTATTTACTTATATAACATTTAAACGGTTATAGATAATATAGTACATATATATATATCAGTAATTTTTATCAGTAATTGAAGAGCTTAACTTTAAGACAAAGGTTAAAGGTCATAGGTCACGTTTACGGGAAAGACCTCTCATTTGTTCTCGGAACAAATGGCACTTTAATTATTATTCTTTTTTTTTTTCTTCCAGTCGGGTACAAAAAGTGCCTTGACCGATTTTCATGAAATTTTGCACACTTATTCAGCACTACCAGGAATAGACTAGGCTATGGACACGACGCTAAATTATTTGTAGTTTCGGCGCAATAGCGCAAAACGCTGTTTACCCTTGTTATCAGATCTCCTCCGACACGGTAATAGTTATCAAGATTCTGTTTAGTGGAAATGGTAGCTCACATCCTGGTGATGATTTATCATGCAAAAAGAATGCTATAATTTACTTTCTGGTTGCGCGCGTATGGCGCAAACTTGGCGCAAAATGTAAAAGTTGTCCGATTTTGATGAAATTTTGTTTCCAGGAAGATTTGAGGGTCCTGATTACGAATCTGTGGTCAAATTTTTTTTTGCGTTTTGAGATATGCCCCCCGCGGGCTTTTTTTTTATGAAATGTTGTGCGCAGATAAACTACCAAGTTTTTCAACCGATCGAGCTGAAATTTTGCACAGTTGCTGAGAATAATGAGCTCTCGCGTTGTAGCTAAAAAAAAAGTCTGTACCTGGCCCCGTTTTGAAGTTACGCCCCTTTCTGGCTTTTACTCAAAAATCGCTAATTTAGCCAAAAATTAACTTTTCCGTGCGGAAATTTTTGGTGCCCCCTCTCCGTCAAAATGTGCCCGACTGAAATCTGTCAAACATTCCAGCCGGGTCGCCTTATTTTTTTTTATACAAATTTTCTTTCTATTTTTTCGAAATTTCAAAAAACGTAACATGACCCCTCTTTGTACTTTTGTCAAATGCACCGGAAGTGCCAAAATGCTGTCAAAACTAGCTGATATCCTAGCCAAATGTATGCACTAAAAGTCCCCGTTTACAAAAATGTCCTCTGGTTAATGAGTTTTTCAAAATTAAAGTTTTCTGCAGTCCCGTAAAACACACAAATTCCTGACGAATTTCCTCCAAATTTCACTATTCAACGTTATTCCTGTTTCGAAAATTGAATGTTTTCACTAAATTCTTCCTTAACTATTTAAAATAATCCAAAATGAACTAATTATGTCACTAGTTTTGCCTGTCATCAAATGTTGTAAACTATTGTCAAAAGATTCCCATAACAGGCACATTCTAATTATAAACTTGCTCATCCGTGACGTTCATGTATTCTAACTGTATACGTTGAGAGAATGGAAAATCAATATAGGTCTGACCCCTGCAAAGTCTACCGCTGTACTGAGAAATCTAAAAACTAAGTCGTAAAGTCATTCAAAAATGACGTCAAAGCGCGAGACACCAAGGATACCCAGATCAACAAAGTGATGTCGCCACCTAGTTTTGAATGAATAAAATAAAATCACTCGTCCCCGCTCGCCCCCCCCCCCCCGTTTTCCATTGCGATTTACTGATTGTTGTTTGTTTAAAACAAGAAAACAAAAGAAATAAACAAAATGAAACAAAACAAATAAAACAAAACAAAACAAAAAAAAAACACACAAAAGAAAAAAACTTAAATGTCCCCGCCCCCATCTTTTCAGATACATGTATGGCAATAACATACATGTATGAACTACCCCCCCCCCCCTTTTTTGAAAAACCAGCAAAAACAAAACAAACAAACAAACAAATGCCAGCAATGAGGCTCTTAACGGGGGAAAATCAGCCGTTTAATTAAGGTCTTTCCCTTTCCAAAGGGAAGACCTTATTGTATTTCGTCGGCCTATTATTAAGGTCTTTCCCTTCCGTAGGAAAGACCTTATTGTATTCGTTAGGCCTATTATTATTATTATTATTATTCTTTTTTTTTTTTCTGCCGCTCGTGAGCAAAAAGTTTCTTGACCGATCTTTATGAAATTTGGCACACTTATTCAGCACTGCCAGGAATAGAAATGACTAAGGGCCTGACGCTAAACTATTTGTAGTTTCGGCGCAATAGCGCAAAACGCTGTTTACCCTTGTTATCAGGTGAGCTCAGAAACGGTAATAGTTATAAAGATTCTGTTTAGTGAAAATGGTAGCTTACATCCTGGTGATGATTTATCATGCAAAATGAATGCTGTAATTTACTTCCTGGTTGCGCGCGTATGGCGCAAACTTGGCGCAAAATGTAAAAGTTGTCCGATTTTGATGAAATTTGGTTTCCAGGTAGATTTGAGGGTCCTGATTACGAATATGCAATCTAAAACTTTTTTGCGTTTACCATTGCCAAAATGGCGGCCGTCAAACGGTTTTTTGCTTATAACTCGAAAACTGTAAGAGATAGTATAGACAATATGTGAACAAAAAATGATCGTCTTGAAAAGACCTACAATTTGAGTCCAAAAAGTGTATGATTCGGTTGAGCGATTTCGAAATGGCGGCCGAAACAAGTTTTCTTGAAATAGGTTTTTTGCCAATAACTTCAAAACCGTAACAGATAGTATAATAGACATGTGTATGAAAAATGACCGTCTTGACAAGCTCTATCATTTAAGGCCAAGAAATATATGTTACGGTTGAGTAATTTCAAAATGGCGGCAAAAAACCTCATCCTATGCATTATTGATGTGAATATAACATTTAAACGGTTACAGATAATATAGTAAATATATATATATTTATTATCAGTTATCAAAGAGCTTGACTTTAAGACAAAGGTTAAAGGTCATAGGTCAACTTTACGGGAAAGACCTCTCATTTGTTCTCTGAACAAATGGCACTTTAATTATTATTCTTTTTTTTTTTCTTCCAGTCGGGTACAAAAAGTGCCTTGACCGATTTTCATGAAATTTTGCACACTTATTCAGCACTACCAGGAATAGACTAGGCTATGGACACGACGCTAAATTATTTGTAGTTTCGGCGCAATAGCGCAAAACGCTGTTTACCCTTGTTATCAGATCTCCTCCGACACGGTAATAGTTATCAAGATTCTGTTTAGTGGAAATGGTAGCTCACATCCTGGTGATGATTTATCATGCAAAAAGAATGCTATAATTTACTTTCTGGTTGCGCGCGTATGGCGCAAACTTGGCGCAAAATGTAAAAGTTGTCCGATTTTGATGAAATTTTGTTTCCAGGAAGATTTGAGGGTCCTGATTACGAATCTGTGGTCAAATTTTTTTTTGCGTTTTGAGATATGCCCCCCGCGGGCTTTTTTTTTATGAAATGTTGTGCGCAGATAAACTACCAAGTTTTTCAACCGATCGAGCTGAAATTTTGCACAGTTGCTGAGAATAATGAGCTCTCGCGTTGTAGCTAAAAAAAAAGTCTGTACCTGGCCCCGTTTTGAAGTTACGCCCCTTTCTGGCTTTTACTCAAAAATCGCTAATTTAGCCAAAAATTAACTTTTCCGTGCGGAAATTTTTGGTGCCCCCTCTCCGTCAAAATGTGCCCGACTGAAATCTGTCAAACATTCCAGCCGGGTCGCCTTATTTTTTTTTATACAAATTTTCTTTCTATTTTTTCGAAATTTCAAAAAACGTAACATGACCCCTCTTTGTACTTTTGTCAAATGCACCGGAAGTGCCAAAATGCTGTCAAAACTAGCTGATATCCTAGCCAAATGTATGCACTAAAAGTCCCCGTTTACAAAAATGTCCTCTGGTTAATGAGTTTTTCAAAATTAAAGTTTTCTGCAGTCCCGTAAAACACACAAATTCCTGACGAATTTCCTCCAAATTTCACTATTCAACGTTATTCCTGTTTCGAAAATTGAATGTTTTCACTAAATTCTTCCTTAACTATTTAAAATAATCCAAAATGAACTAATTATGTCACTAGTTTTGCCTGTCATCAAATGTTGTAAACTATTGTCAAAAGATTCCCATAACAGGCACATTCTAATTATAAACTTGCTCATCCGTGACGTTCATGTATTCTAACTGTATACGTTGAGAGAATGGAAAATCAATATAGGTCTGACCCCTGCAAAGTCTACCGCTGTACTGAGAAATCTAAAAACTAAGTCGTAAAGTCATTCAAAAATGACGTCAAAGCGCGAGACACCAAGGATACCCAGATCAACAAAGTGATGTCGCCACCTAGTTTTGAATGAATAAAATAAAATCACTCGTCCCCGCTCGCCCCCCCCCCCCCCCCGTTTTCCATTGCGATTTACTGATTGTTGTTTGTTTAAAACAAGAAAACAAAAGAAATAAACAAAATGAAACAAAACAAATAAAACAAAACAAAACAAAAAAAAAACACACAAAAGAAAAAAACTTAAATGTCCCCGCCCCCATCTTTTCAGATACATGTATGGCAATAACATACATGTATGAACTACCCCCCCCTTTTTTGAAAAACCAGCAAAAACAAAACAAACAAACAAACAAATGCCAGCAATGAGGCTCTTAACGGGGGAAAATCAGCCGTTTAATTAAGGTCTTTCCCTTTCCAAAGGGAAGACCTTATTGTATTTCGTCGGCCTATTATTATTATTCTTTTTTTTTTTCTTCCAGTCGGGTACAAAAAGTGCCTTGACCGATTTTCATGAAATTTTGCACACTTATTCAGCACTACCAGGAATAGACTAGGCTATGGACACGAC
The DNA here is from genome assembly GCA_963971305.1 of Arcuatula senhousia. Taxonomy (NCBI): domain Eukaryota; kingdom Metazoa; phylum Mollusca; class Bivalvia; order Mytilida; family Mytilidae; genus Arcuatula; species Arcuatula senhousia. The sequence continues at coordinate 145,514 of CAXARO010000636.1, read as the reverse complement.
GCTAAATTATTTGTAGTTTCGGCGCAATAGCGCAAAACGCTGTTTACCCTTGTTATCAGATCTCCTCCGACACGGTAATAGTTATCAAGATTCTGTTTAGTGGAAATGGTAGCTCACATCCTGGTGATGATTTATCATGCAAAAAGAATGCTATAATTTACTTTCTGGTTGCGCGCGTATGGCGCAAACTTGGCGCAAAATGTAAAAGTTGTCCGATTTTGATGAAATTTTGTTTCCAGGAAGATTTGAGGGTCCTGATTACGAATCTGTGGTCAAATTTTTTTTTGCGTTTTGAGATATGCCCCCCGCGGGCTTTTTTTTTATGAAATGTTGTGCGCAGATAAACTACCAAGTTTTTCAACCGATCGAGCTGAAATTTTGCACAGTTGCTGAGAATAATGAGCTCTCGCGTTGTAGCTAAAAAAAAAGTCTGTACCTGGCCCCGTTTTGAAGTTACGCCCCTTTCTGGCTTTTACTCAAAAATCGCTAATTTAGCCAAAAATTAACTTTTCCGTGCGGAAATTTTTGGTGCCCCCTCTCCGTCAAAATGTGCCCGACTGAAATCTGTCAAACATTCCAGCCGGGTCGCCTTATTTTTTTTTATACAAATTTTCTTTCTATTTTTTCGAAATTTCAAAAAACGTAACATGACCCCTCTTTGTACTTTTGTCAAATGCACCGGAAGTGCCAAAATGCTGTCAAAACTAGCTGATATCCTAGCCAAATGTATGCACTAAAAGTCCCCGTTTACAAAAATGTCCTCTGGTTAATGAGTTTTTCAAAATTAAAGTTTTCTGCAGTCCCGTAAAACACACAAATTCCTGACGAATTTCCTCCAAATTTCACTATTCAACGTTATTCCTGTTTCGAAAATTGAATGTTTTCACTAAATTCTTCCTTAACTATTTAAAATAATCCAAAATGAACTAATTATGTCACTAGTTTTGCCTGTCATCAAATGTTGTAAACTATTGTCAAAAGATTCCCATAACAGGCACATTCTAATTATAAACTTGCTCATCCGTGACGTTCATGTATTCTAACTGTATACGTTGAGAGAATGGAAAATCAATATAGGTCTGACCCCTGCAAAGTCTACCGCTGTACTGAGAAATCTAAAAACTAAGTCGTAAAGTCATTCAAAAATGACGTCAAAGCGCGAGACACCAAGGATACCCAGATCAACAAAGTGATGTCGCCACCTAGTTTTGAATGAATAAAATAAAATCACTCGTCCCCGCTCGCCCCCCCCCCCCGTTTTCCATTGCGATTTACTGATTGTTGTTTGTTTAAAACAAGAAAACAAAAGAAATAAACAAAATGAAACAAAACAAATAAAACAAAACAAAACAAAAAAAAAACACACAAAAGAAAAAAACTTAAATGTCCCCGCCCCCATCTTTTCAGATACATGTATGGCAATAACATACATGTATGAACTACCCCCCCCCCCCCTTTTTTGAAAAACCAGCAAAAACAAAACAAACAAACAAACAAATGCCAGCAATGAGGCTCTTAACGGGGGAAAATCAGCCGTTTAATTAAGGTCTTTCCCTTTCCAAAGGGAAGACCTTATTGTATTTCGTCGGCCTATTATTAAGGTCTTTCCCTTCCGTAGGAAAGACCTTATTGTATTCGTTAGGCCTATTATTATTATTATTATTATTCTTTTTTTTTTTTCTGCCGCTCGTGAGCAAAAAGTTTCTTGACCGATCTTTATGAAATTTGGCACACTTATTCAGCACTGCCAGGAATAGAAATGACTAAGGGCCTGACGCTAAACTATTTGTAGTTTCGGCGCAATAGCGCAAAACGCTGTTTACCCTTGTTATCAGGTGAGCTCAGAAACGGTAATAGTTATAAAGATTCTGTTTAGTGAAAATGGTAGCTTACATCCTGGTGATGATTTATCATGCAAAATGAATGCTGTAATTTACTTCCTGGTTGCGCGCGTATGGCGCAAACTTGGCGCAAAATGTAAAAGTTGTCCGATTTTGATGAAATTTGGTTTCCAGGTAGATTTGAGGGTCCTGATTACGAATATGCAATCTAAAACTTTTTTGCGTTTACCATTGCCAAAATGGCGGCCGTCAAACGGTTTTTTGCTTATAACTCGAAAACTGTAAGAGATAGTATAGACAATATGTGAACAAAAAATGATCGTCTTGAAAAGACCTACAATTTGAGTCCAAAAAGTGTATGATTCGGTTGAGCGATTTCGAAATGGCGGCCGAAACAAGTTTTCTTGAAATAGGTTTTTTGCCAATAACTTCAAAACCGTAACAGATAGTATAATAGACATGTGTATGAAAAATGACCGTCTTGACAAGCTCTATCATTTAAGGCCAAGAAATATATGTTACGGTTGAGTAATTTCAAAATGGCGGCAAAAAACCTCATCCTATGCATTATTGATGTGAATATAACATTTAAACGGTTACAGATAATATAGTAAATATATATATATTTATTATCAGTTATCAAAGAGCTTGACTTTAAGACAAAGGTTAAAGGTCATAGGTCAACTTTACGGGAAAGACCTCTCATTTGTTCTCTGAACAAATGGCACTTTAATTATTATTCTTTTTTTTTTTCTTCCAGTCGGGTACAAAAAGTGCCTTGACCGATTTTCATGAAATTTTGCACACTTATTCAGCACTACCAGGAATAGACTAGGCTATGGACACGACGCTAAATTATTTGTAGTTTCGGCGCAATAGCGCAAAACGCTGTTTACCCTTGTTATCAGATCTCCTCCGACACGGTAATAGTTATCAAGATTCTGTTTAGTGGAAATGGTAGCTCACATCCTGGTGATGATTTATCATGCAAAAAGAATGCTATAATTTACTTTCTGGTTGCGCGCGTATGGCGCAAACTTGGCGCAAAATGTAAAAGTTGTCCGATTTTGATGAAATTTTGTTTCCAGGAAGATTTGAGGGTCCTGATTACGAATCTGTGGTCAAATTTTTTTTTGCGTTTTGAGATATGCCCCCCGCGGGCTTTTTTTTTATGAAATGTTGTGCGCAGATAAACTACCAAGTTTTTCAACCGATCGAGCTGAAATTTTGCACAGTTGCTGAGAATAATGAGCTCTCGCGTTGTAGCTAAAAAAAAAGTCTGTACCTGGCCCCGTTTTGAAGTTACGCCCCTTTCTGGCTTTTACTCAAAAATCGCTAATTTAGCCAAAAATTAACTTTTCCGTGCGGAAATTTTTGGTGCCCCCTCTCCGTCAAAATGTGCCCGACTGAAATCTGTCAAACATTCCAGCCGGGTCGCCTTATTTTTTTTTATACAAATTTTCTTTCTATTTTTTCGAAATTTCAAAAAACGTAACATGACCCCTCTTTGTACTTTTGTCAAATGCACCGGAAGTGCCAAAATGCTGTCAAAACTAGCTGATATCCTAGCCAAATGTATGCACTAAAAGTCCCCGTTTACAAAAATGTCCTCTGGTTAATGAGTTTTTCAAAATTAAAGTTTTCTGCAGTCCCGTAAAACACACAAATTCCTGACGAATTTCCTCCAAATTTCACTATTCAACGTTATTCCTGTTTCGAAAATTGAATGTTTTCACTAAATTCTTCCTTAACTATTTAAAATAATCCAAAATGAACTAATTATGTCACTAGTTTTGCCTGTCATCAAATGTTGTAAACTATTGTCAAAAGATTCCCATAACAGGCACATTCTAATTATAAACTTGCTCATCCGTGACGTTCATGTATTCTAACTGTATACGTTGAGAGAATGGAAAATCAATATAGGTCTGACCCCTGCAAAGTCTACCGCTGTACTGAGAAATCTAAAAACTAAGTCGTAAAGTCATTCAAAAATGACGTCAAAGCGCGAGACACCAAGGATACCCAGATCAACAAAGTGATGTCGCCACCTAGTTTTGAATGAATAAAATAAAATCACTCGTCCCCGCTCGCCCCCCCCCCCCCCCGTTTTCCATTGCGATTTACTGATTGTTGTTTGTTTAAAACAAGAAAACAAAAGAAATAAACAAAATGAAACAAAACAAATAAAACAAAACAAAACAAAAAAAAAACACACAAAAGAAAAAAACTTAAATGTCCCCGCCCCCATCTTTTCAGATACATGTATGGCAATAACATACATGTATGAACTACCCCCCCCCCCCTTTTTTGAAAAACCAGCAAAAACAAAACAAACAAACAAACAAATGCCAGCAATGAGGCTCTTAACGGGGGAAAATCAGCCGTTTAATTAAGGTCTTTCCCTTTCCAAAGGGAAGACCTTATTGTATTTCGTCGGCCTATTATTAAGGTCTTTCCCTTCCGTAGGAAAGACCTTATTGTATTCGTTAGGCCTATTATTATTATTATTATTATTCTTTTTTTTTTTTCTGCCGCTCGTGAGCAAAAAGTTTCTTGACCGATCTTTATGAAATTTGGCACACTTATTCAGCACTGCCAGGAATAGAAATGACTAAGGGCCTGACGCTAAACTATTTGTAGTTTCGGCGCAATAGCGCAAAACGCTGTTTACCCTTGTTATCAGGTGAGCTCAGAAACGGTAATAGTTATAAAGATTCTGTTTAGTGAAAATGGTAGCTTACATCCTGGTGATGATTTATCATGCAAAATGAATGCTGTAATTTACTTCCTGGTTGCGCGCGTATGGCGCAAACTTGGCGCAAAATGTAAAAGTTGTCCGATTTTGATGAAATTTGGTTTCCAGGTAGATTTGAGGGTCCTGATTACGAATATGCAATCTAAAACTTTTTTGCGTTTACCATTGCCAAAATGGCGGCCGTCAAACGGTTTTTTGCTTATAACTCGAAAACTGTAAGAGATAGTATAGACAATATGTGAACAAAAAATGATCGTCTTGAAAAGACCTACAATTTGAGTCCAAAAAGTGTATGATTCGGTTGAGCGATTTCGAAATGGCGGCCGAAACAAGTTTTCTTGAAATAGGTTTTTTGCCAATAACTTCAAAACCGTAACAGATAGTATAATAGACATGTGTATGAAAAATGACCGTCTTGACAAGCTCTATCATTTAAGGCCAAGAAATATATGTTACGGTTGAGTAATTTCAAAATGGCGGCAAAAAACCTCATCCTATGCATTATTGATGTGAATATAACATTTAAACGGTTACAGATAATATAGTAAATATATATATATTTATTATCAGTTATCAAAGAGCTTGACTTTAAGACAAAGGTTAAAGGTCATAGGTCAACTTTACGGGAAAGACCTCTCATTTGTTCTCTGAACAAATGGCACTTTAATTATTATTCTTTTTTTTTTTCTTCCAGTCGGGTACAAAAAGTGCCTTGACCGATTTTCATGAAATTTTGCACACTTATTCAGCACTACCAGGAATAGACTAGGCTATGGACACGACGCTAAATTATTTGTAGTTTCGGCGCAATAGCGCAAAACGCTGTTTACCCTTGTTATCAGATCTCCTCCGACACGGTAATAGTTATCAAGATTCTGTTTAGTGGAAATGGTAGCTCACATCCTGGTGATGATTTATCATGCAAAAAGAATGCTATAATTTACTTTCTTGGTTGCGCGCGTATGGCGCAAACTTGGCGCAAAATGTAAAAGTTGTCCGATTTTGATGAAATTTTGTTTCCAGGAAGATTTGAGGGTCCTGATTACGAATCTGTGGTCAAATTTTTTTTTGCGTTTTGAGATATGCCCCCCGCGGGCTTTTTTTTTATGAAATGTTGTGCGCAGATAAACTACCAAGTTTTTCAACCGATCGAGCTGAAATTTTGCACAGTTGCTGAGAATAATGAGCTCTCGCGTTGTAGCTAAAAAAAAAGTCTGTACCTGGCCCCGTTTTGAAGTTACGCCCCTTTCTGGCTTTTACTCAAAAATCGCTAATTTAGCCAAAAATTAACTTTTCCGTGCGGAAATTTTTGGTGCCCCCTCTCCGTCAAAATGTGCCCGACTGAAATCTGTCAAACATTCCAGCCGGGTCGCCTTATTTTTTTTTATACAAATTTTCTTTCTATTTTTTCGAAATTTCAAAAAACGTAACATGACCCCTCTTTGTACTTTTGTCAAATGCACCGGAAGTGCCAAAATGCTGTCAAAACTAGCTGATATCCTAGCCAAATGTATGCACTAAAAGTCCCCGTTTACAAAAATGTCCTCTGGTTAATGAGTTTTTCAAAATTAAAGTTTTCTGCAGTCCCGTAAAACACACAAATTCCTGACGAATTTCCTCCAAATTTCACTATTCAACGTTATTCCTGTTTCGAAAATTGAATGTTTTCACTAAATTCTTCCTTAACTATTTAAAATAATCCAAAATGAACTAATTATGTCACTAGTTTTGCCTGTCATCAAATGTTGTAAACTATTGTCAAAAGATTCCCATAACAGGCACATTCTAATTATAAACTTGCTCATCCGTGACGTTCATGTATTCTAACTGTATACGTTGAGAGAATGGAAAATCAATATAGGTCTGACCCCTGCAAAGTCTACCGCTGTACTGAGAAATCTAAAAACTAAGTCGTAAAGTCATTCAAAAATGACGTCAAAGCGCGAGACACCAAGGATACCCAGATCAACAAAGTGATGTCGCCACCTAGTTTTGAATGAATAAAATAAAATCACTCGTCCCCGCTCGCCCCCCCCCCCCCCCGTTTTCCATTGCGATTTACTGATTGTTGTTTGTTTAAAACAAGAAAACAAAAGAAATAAACAAAATGAAACAAAACAAATAAAACAAAACAAAACAAAAAAAAAACACACAAAAGAAAAAAACTTAAATGTCCCCGCCCCCATCTTTTCAGATACATGTATGGCAATAACATACATGTATGAACTACCCCCCCCCCCCTTTTTTGAAAAACCAGCAAAAACAAAACAAACAAACAAACAAATGCCAGCAATGAGGCTCTTAACGGGGGAAAATCAGCCGTTTAATTAAGGTCTTTCCCTTTCCAAAGGGAAGACCTTATTGTATTTCGTCGGCCTATTATTAAGGTCTTTCCCTTCCGTAGGAAAGACCTTATTGTATTCGTTAGGCCTATTATTATTATTATTATTATTCTTTTTTTTTTTTCTGCCGCTCGTGAGCAAAAAGTTTCTTGACCGATCTTTATGAAATTTGGCACACTTATTCAGCACTGCCAGGAATAGAAATGACTAAGGGCCTGACGCTAAACTATTTGTAGTTTCGGCGCAATAGCGCAAAACGCTGTTTACCCTTGTTATCAGGTGAGCTCAGAAACGGTAATAGTTATAAAGATTCTGTTTAGTGAAAATGGTAGCTTACATCCTGGTGATGATTTATCATGCAAAATGAATGCTGTAATTTACTTCCTGGTTGCGCGCGTATGGCGCAAACTTGGCGCAAAATGTAAAAGTTGTCCGATTTTGATGAAATTTGGTTTCCAGGTAGATTTGAGGGTCCTGATTACGAATATGCAATCTAAAACTTTTTTGCGTTTACCATTGCCAAAATGGCGGCCGTCAAACGGTTTTTTGCTTATAACTCGAAAACTGTAAGAGATAGTATAGACAATATGTGAACAAAAAATGATCGTCTTGAAAAGACCTACAATTTGAGTCCAAAAAGTGTATGATTCGGTTGAGCGATTTCGAAATGGCGGCCGAAACAAGTTTTCTTGAAATAGGTTTTTTGCCAATAACTTCAAAACCGTAACAGATAGTATAATAGACATGTGTATGAAAAATGACCGTCTTGACAAGCTCTATCATTTAAGGCCAAGAAATATATGTTACGGTTGAGTAATTTCAAAATGGCGGCAAAAAACCTCATCCTATGCATTATTGATGTGAATATAACATTTAAACGGTTACAGATAATATAGTAAATATATATATATTTATTATCAGTTATCAAAGAGCTTGACTTTAAGACAAAGGTTAAAGGTCATAGGTCAACTTACGGGAAAGACCTCTCATTTGTTCTCTGAACAAATGGCACTTTAATTATTATTCTTTTTTTTTTTCTTCCAGTCGGGTACAAAAAGTGCCTTGACCGATTTTCATGAAATTTTGCACACTTATTCAGCACTACCAGGAATAGACTAGGCTATGGACACGACGCTAAATTATTTGTAGTTTCGGCGCAATAGCGCAAAACGCTGTTTACCCTTGTTATCAGATCTCCTCCGACACGGTAATAGTTATCAAGATTCTGTTTAGTGGAAATGGTAGCTCACATCCTGGTGATGATTTATCATGCAAAAAGAATGCTATAATTTACTTTCTGGTTGCGCGCGTATGGCGCAAACTTGGCGCAAAATGTAAAAGTTGTCCGATTTTGATGAAATTTTGTTTCCAGGAAGATTTGAGGGTCCTGATTACGAATCTGTGGTCAAATTTTTTTTTGCGTTTTGAGATATGCCCCCCGCGGGCTTTTTTTTTATGAAATGTTGTGCGCAGATAAACTACCAAGTTTTTCAACCGATCGAGCTGAAATTTTGCACAGTTGCTGAGAATAATGAGCTCTCGCGTTGTAGCTAAAAAAAAAGTCTGTACCTGGCCCCGTTTTGAAGTTACGCCCCTTTCTGGCTTTTACTCAAAAATCGCTAATTTAGCCAAAAATTAACTTTTCCGTGCGGAAATTTTTGGTGCCCCCTCTCCGTCAAAATGTGCCCGACTGAAATCTGTCAAACATTCCAGCCGGGTCGCCTTATTTTTTTTTATACAAATTTTCTTTCTATTTTTTCGAAATTTCAAAAAACGTAACATGACCCCTCTTTGTACTTTTGTCAAATGCACCGGAAGTGCCAAAATGCTGTCAAAACTAGCTGATATCCTAGCCAAATGTATGCACTAAAAGTCCCCGTTTACAAAAATGTCCTCTGGTTAATGAGTTTTTCAAAATTAAAGTTTTCTGCAGTCCCGTAAAACACACAAATTCCTGACGAATTTCCTCCAAATTTCACTATTCAACGTTATTCCTGTTTCGAAAATTGAATGTTTTCACTAAATTCTTCCTTAACTATTTAAAATAATCCAAAATGAACTAATTATGTCACTAGTTTTGCCTGTCATCAAATGTTGTAAACTATTGTCAAAAGATTCCCATAACAGGCACATTCTAATTATAAACTTGCTCATCCGTGACGTTCATGTATTCTAACTGTATACGTTGAGAGAATGGAAAATCAATATAGGTCTGACCCCTGCAAAGTCTACCGCTGTACTGAGAAATCTAAAAACTAAGTCGTAAAGTCATTCAAAAATGACGTCAAAGCGCGAGACACCAAGGATACCCAGATCAACAAAGTGATGTCGCCACCTAGTTTTGAATGAATAAAATAAAATCACTCGTCCCCGCTCGCCCCCCCCCCCCCCCCCGTTTTCCATTGCGATTTACTGATTGTTGTTTGTTTAAAACAAGAAAACAAAAGAAATAAACAAAATGAAACAAAACAAATAAAACAAAACAAAACAAAAAAAAAACACACAAAAGAAAAAAACTTAAATGTCCCCGCCCCCATCTTTTCAGATACATGTATGGCAATAACATACATGTATGAACTACCCCCCCCTTTTTTGAAAAACCAGCAAAAACAAAACAAACAAACAAACAAATGCCAGCAATGAGGCTCTTAACGGGGGAAAATCAGCCGTTTAATTAAGGTCTTTCCCTTTCCAAAGGGAAGACCTTATTGTATTTCGTCGGCCTATTATTATTATTCTTTTTTTTTTTCTTCCAGTCGGGTACAAAAAGTGCCTTGACCGATTTTCATGAAATTTTGCACACTTATTCAGCACTACCAGGAATAGACTAGGCTATGGACACGACGCTAAATTATTTGTAGTTTCGGCGCAATAGCGCAAAACGCTGTTTACCCTTGTTATCAGATCTCCTCCGACACGGTAATAGTTATCAAGATTCTGTTTAGTGGAAATGGTAGCTCACATCCTGGTGATGATTTATCATGCAAAAAGAATGCTATAATTTACTTTCTGGTTGCGCGCGTATGGCGCAAACTTGGCGCAAAATGTAAAAGTTGTCCGATTTTGATGAAATTTTGTTTCCAGGAAGATTTGAGGGTCCTGATTACGAATCTGTGGTCAAATTTTTTTTTGCGTTTTGAGATATGCCCCCCGCGGGCTTTTTTTTTATGAAATGTTGTGCGCAGATAAACTACCAAGTTTTTCAACCGATCGAGCTGAAATTTTGCACAGTTGCTGAGAATAATGAGCTCTCGCGTTGTAGCTAAAAAAAAAGTCTGTACCTGGCCCCGTTTTGAAGTTACGCCCCTTTCTGGCTTTTACTCAAAAATCGCTAATTTAGCCAAAAATTAACTTTTCCGTGCGGAAATTTTTGGTGCCCCCTCTCCGTCAAAATGTGCCCGACTGAAATCTGTCAAACATTCCAGCCGGGTCGCCTTATTTTTTTTTATACAAATTTTCTTTCTATTTTTTCGAAATTTCAAAAAACGTAACATGACCCCTCTTTGTACTTTTGTCAAATGCACCGGAAGTGCCAAAATGCTGTCAAAACTAGCTGATATCCTAGCCAAATGTATGCACTAAAAGTCCCCGTTTACAAAAATGTCCTCTGGTTAATGAGTTTTTCAAAATTAAAGTTTTCTGCAGTCCCGTAAAACACACAAATTCCTGACGAATTTCCTCCAAATTTCACTATTCAACGTTATTCCTGTTTCGAAAATTGAATGTTTTCACTAAATTCTTCCTTAACTATTTAAAATAATCCAAAATGAACTAATTATGTCACTAGTTTTGCCTGTCATCAAATGTTGTAAACTATTGTCAAAAGATTCCCATAACAGGCACATTCTAATTATAAACTTGCTCATCCGTGACGTTCATGTATTCTAACTGTATACGTTGAGAGAATGGAAAATCAATATAGGTCTGACCCCTGCAAAGTCTACCGCTGTACTGAGAAATCTAAAAACTAAGTCGTAAAGTCATTCAAAAATGACGTCAAAGCGCGAGACACCAAGGATACCCAGATCAACAAAGTGATGTCGCCACCTAGTTTTGAATGAATAAAATAAAATCACTCGTCCCCGCTCGCCCCCCCCCCCCCCCCCGTTTTCCATTGCGATTTACTGATTGTTGTTTGTTTAAAACAAGAAAACAAAAGAAATAAACAAAATGAAACAAAACAAATAAAACAAAACAAAACAAAAAAAAAACACACAAAAGAAAAAAACTTAAATGTCCCCGCCCCCATCTTTTCAGATACATGTATGGCAATAACATACATGTATGAACTACCCCCCCCTTTTTTGAAAAACCAGCAAAAACAAAACAAACAAACAAACAAATGCCAGCAATGAGGCTCTTAACGGGGGAAAATCAGCCGTTTAATTAAGGTCTTTCCCTTTCCAAAGGGAAGACCTTATTGTATTTCGTCGGCCTATTATTATTATTCTTTTTTTTTTTCTTCCAGTCGGGTACAAAAAGTGCCTTGACCGATTTTCATGAAATTTTGCACACTTATTCAGCACTACCAGGAATAGACTAGGCTATGGACACGACGCTAAATTATTTGTAGTTTCGGCGCAATAGCGCAAAACGCTGTTTACCCTTGTTATCAGATCTCCTCCGACACGGTAATAGTTATCAAGATTCTGTTTAGTGGAAATGGTAGCTCACATCCTGGTGATGATTTATCATGCAAAAAGAATGCTATAATTTACTTTCTGGTTGCGCGCGTATGGCGCAAACTTGGCGCAAAATGTAAAAGTTGTCCGATTTTGATGAAATTTTGTTTCCAGGAAGATTTGAGGGTCCTGATTACGAATCTGTGGTCAAATTTTTTTTTGCGTTTTGAGATATGCCCCCCGCGGGCTTTTTTTTTATGAAATGTTGTGCGCAGATAAACTACCAAGTTTTTCAACCGATCGAGCTGAAATTTTGCACAGTTGCTGAGAATAATGAGCTCTCGCGTTGTAGCTAAAAAAAAAGTCTGTACCTGGCCCCGTTTTGAAGTTACGCCCCTTTCTGGCTTTTACTCAAAAATCGCTAATTTAGCCAAAAATTAACTTTTCCGTGCGGAAATTTTTGGTGCCCCCTCTCCGTCAAAATGTGCCCGACTGAAATCTGTCAAACATTCCAGCCGGGTCGCCTTATTTTTTTTTATACAAATTTTCTTTCTATTTTTTCGAAATTTCAAAAAACGTAACATGACCCCTCTTTGTACTTTTGTCAAATGCACCGGAAGTGCCAAAATGCTGTCAAAACTAGCTGATATCCTAGCCAAATGTATGCACTAAAAGTCCCCGTTTACAAAAATGTCCTCTGGTTAATGAGTTTTTCAAAATTAAAGTTTTCTGCAGTCCCGTAAAACACACAAATTCCTGACGAATTTCCTCCAAATTTCACTATTCAACGTTATTCCTGTTTCGAAAATTGAATGTTTTCACTAAATTCTTCCTTAACTATTTAAAATAATCCAAAATGAACTAATTATGTCACTAGTTTTGCCTGTCATCAAATGTTGTAAACTATTGTCAAAAGATTCCCATAACAGGCACATTCTAATTATAAACTTGCTCATCCGTGACGTTCATGTATTCTAACTGTATACGTTGAGAGAATGGAAAATCAATATAGGTCTGACCCCTGCAAAGTCTACCGCTGTACTGAGAAATCTAAAAACTAAGTCGTAAAGTCATTCAAAAATGACGTCAAAGCGCGAGACACCAAGGATACCCAGATCAACAAAGTGATGTCGCCACCTAGTTTTGAATGAATAAAATAAAATCACTCGTCCCCGCTCGCCCCCCCCCCCCCCGTTTTCCATTGCGATTTACTGATTGTTGTTTGTTTAAAACAAGAAAACAAAAGAAATAAACAAAATGAAACAAAACAAATAAAACAAAACAAAACAAAAAAAAAACACACAAAAGAAAAAAACTTAAATGTCCCCGCCCCCATCTTTTCAGATACATGTATGGCAATAACATACATGTATGAACTACCCCCCCCCCCCTTTTTTGAAAAACCAGCAAAAACAAAACAAACAAACAAACAAATGCCAGCAATGAGGCTCTTAACGGGGGAAAATCAGCCGTTTAATTAAGGTCTTTCCCTTTCCAAAGGGAAGACCTTATTGTATTTCGTCGGCCTATTATTAAGGTCTTTCCCTTCCGTAGGAAAGACCTTATTGTATTCGTTAGGCCTATTATTATTATTATTATTATTCTTTTTTTTTTTTCTGCCGCTCGTGAGCAAAAAGTTTCTTGACCGATCTTTATGAAATTTGGCACACTTATTCAGCACTGCCAGGAATAGAAATGACTAAGGGCCTGACGCTAAACTATTTGTAGTTTCGGCGCAATAGCGCAAAACGCTGTTTACCCTTGTTATCAGGTGAGCTCAGAAACGGTAATAGTTATAAAGATTCTGTTTAGTGAAAATGGTAGCTTACATCCTGGTGATGATTTATCATGCAAAATGAATGCTGTAATTTACTTCCTGGTTGCGCGCGTATGGCGCAAACTTGGCGCAAAATGTAAAAGTTGTCCGATTTTGATGAAATTTGGTTTCCAGGTAGATTTGAGGGTCCTGATTACGAATATGCAATCTAAAACTTTTTTGCGTTTACCATTGCCAAAATGGCGGCCGTCAAACGGTTTTTTGCTTATAACTCGAAAACTGTAAGAGATAGTATAGACAATATGTGAACAAAAAATGATCGTCTTGAAAAGACCTACAATTTGAGTCCAAAAAGTGTATGATTCGGTTGAGCGATTTCGAAATGGCGGCCGAAACAAGTTTTCTTGAAATAGGTTTTTTGCCAATAACTTCAAAACCGTAACAGATAGTATAATAGACATGTGTATGAAAAATGACCGTCTTGACAAGCTCTATCATTTAAGGCCAAGAAATATATGTTACGGTTGAGTAATTTCAAAATGGCGGCAAAAAACCTCATCCTATGCATTATTGATGTGAATATAACATTTAAACGGTTACAGATAATATAGTAAATATATATATATTTATTATCAGTTATCAAAGAGCTTGACTTTAAGACAAAGGTTAAAGGTCATAGGTCAACTTTACGGGAAAGACCTCTCATTTGTTCTCTGAACAAATGGCACTTTAATTATTATTCTTTTTTTTTTTCTTCCAGTCGGGTACAAAAAGTGCCTTGACCGATTTTCATGAAATTTTGCACACTTATTCAGCACTACCAGGAATAGACTAGGCTATGGACACGACGCTAAATTATTTGTAGTTTCGGCGCAATAGCGCAAAACGCTGTTTACCCTTGTTATCAGATCTCCTCCGACACGGTAATAGTTATCAAGATTCTGTTTAGTGGAAATGGTAGCTCACATCCTGGTGATGATTTATCATGCAAAAAGAATGCTATAATTTACTTTCTGGTTGCGCGCGTATGGCGCAAACTTGGCGCAAAATGTAAAAGTTGTCCGATTTTGATGAAATTTTGTTTCCAGGAAGATTTGAGGGTCCTGATTACGAATCTGTGGTCAAATTTTTTTTTGCGTTTTGAGATATGCCCCCCGCGGGCTTTTTTTTTATGAAATGTTGTGCGCAGATAAACTACCAAGTTTTTCAACCGATCGAGCTGAAATTTTGCACAGTTGCTGAGAATAATGAGCTCTCGCGTTGTAGCTAAAAAAAAAGTCTGTACCTGGCCCCGTTTTGAAGTTACGCCCCTTTCTGGCTTTTACTCAAAAATCGCTAATTTAGCCAAAAATTAACTTTTCCGTGCGGAAATTTTTGGTGCCCCCTCTCCGTCAAAATGTGCCCGACTGAAATCTGTCAAACATTCCAGCCGGGTCGCCTTATTTTTTTTTATACAAATTTTCTTTCTATTTTTTCGAAATTTCAAAAAACGTAACATGACCCCTCTTTGTACTTTTGTCAAATGCACCGGAAGTGCCAAAATGCTGTCAAAACTAGCTGATATCCTAGCCAAATGTATGCACTAAAAGTCCCCGTTTACAAAAATGTCCTCTGGTTAATGAGTTTTTCAAAATTAAAGTTTTCTGCAGTCCCGTAAAACACACAAATTCCTGACGAATTTCCTCCAAATTTCACTATTCAACGTTATTCCTGTTTCGAAAATTGAATGTTTTCACTAAATTCTCCTTAACTATTTAAAATAATCCAAAATGAACTAATTATGTCACTAGTTTTGCCTGTCATCAAATGTTGTAAACTATTGTCAAAAGATTCCCATAACAGGCACATTCTAATTATAAACTTGCTCATCCGTGACGTTCATGTATTCTAACTGTATACGTTGAGAGAATGGAAAATCAATATAGGTCTGACCCCTGCAAAGTCTACCGCTGTACTGAGAAATCTAAAAACTAAGTCGTAAAGTCATTCAAAAATGACGTCAAAGCGCGAGACACCAAGGATACCCAGATCAACAAAGTGATGTCGCCACCTAGTTTTGAATGAATAAAATAAAATCACTCGTCCCCGCTCGCCCCCCCCCCCCCCCCCGTTTTCCATTGCGATTTACTGATTGTTGTTTGTTTAAAACAAGAAAACAAAAGAAATAAACAAAATGAAACAAAACAAATAAAACAAAACAAAACAAAAAAAAAACACACAAAAGAAAAAAACTTAAATGTCCCCGCCCCCATCTTTTCAGATACATGTATGGCAATAACATACATGTATGAACTACCCCCCCTTTTTTGAAAAACCAGCAAAAACAAAACAAACAAACAAACAAATGCCAGCAATGAGGCTCTTAACGGGGGAAAATCAGCCGTTTAATTAAGGTCTTTCCCTTTCCAAAGGGAAGACCTTATTGTATTTCGTCGGCCTATTATTATTATTCTTTTTTTTTTTCTTCCAGTCGGGTACAAAAAGTGCCTTGACCGATTTTCATGAAATTTTGCACACTTATTCAGCACTACCAGGAATAGACTAGGCTATGGACACGACGCTAAATTATTTGTAGTTTCGGCGCAATAGCGCAAAACGCTGTTTACCCTTGTTATCAGATCTCCTCCGACACGGTAATAGTTATCAAGATTCTGTTTAGTGGAAATGGTAGCTCACATCCTGGTGATGATTTATCATGCAAAAAGAATGCTATAATTTACTTTCTGGTTGCGCGCGTATGGCGCAAACTTGGCGCAAAATGTAAAAGTTGTCCGATTTTGATGAAATTTTGTTTCCAGGAAGATTTGAGGGTCCTGATTACGAATCTGTGGTCAAATTTTTTTTTGCGTTTTGAGATATGCCCCCCGCGGGCTTTTTTTTTATGAAATGTTGTGCGCAGATAAACTACCAAGTTTTTCAACCGATCGAGCTGAAATTTTGCACAGTTGCTGAGAATAATGAGCTCTCGCGTTGTAGCTAAAAAAAAAGTCTGTACCTGGCCCCGTTTTGAAGTTACGCCCCTTTCTGGCTTTTACTCAAAAATCGCTAATTTAGCCAAAAATTAACTTTTCCGTGCGGAAATTTTTGGTGCCCCCTCTCCGTCAAAATGTGCCCGACTGAAATCTGTCAAACATTCCAGCCGGGTCGCCTTATTTTTTTTTATACAAATTTTCTTTCTATTTTTTCGAAATTTCAAAAAACGTAACATGACCCCTCTTTGTACTTTTGTCAAATGCACCGGAAGTGCCAAAATGCTGTCAAAACTAGCTGATATCCTAGCCAAATGTATGCACTAAAAGTCCCCGTTTACAAAAATGTCCTCTGGTTAATGAGTTTTTCAAAATTAAAGTTTTCTGCAGTCCCGTAAAACACACAAATTCCTGACGAATTTCCTCCAAATTTCACTATTCAACGTTATTCCTGTTTCGAAAATTGAATGTTTTCACTAAATTCTTCCTTAACTATTTAAAATAATCCAAAATGAACTAATTATGTCACTAGTTTTGCCTGTCATCAAATGTTGTAAACTATTGTCAAAAGATTCCCATAACAGGCACATTCTAATTATAAACTTGCTCATCCGTGACGTTCATGTATTCTAACTGTATACGTTGAGAGAATGGAAAATCAATATAGGTCTGACCCCTGCAAAGTCTACCGCTGTACTGAGAAATCTAAAAACTAAGTCGTAAAGTCATTCAAAAATGACGTCAAAGCGCGAGACACCAAGGATACCCAGATCAACAAAGTGATGTCGCCACCTAGTTTTGAATGAATAAAATAAAATCACTC
The DNA here is from genome assembly GCA_963971305.1 of Arcuatula senhousia. NCBI lineage: Eukaryota > Metazoa > Mollusca > Bivalvia > Mytilida > Mytilidae > Arcuatula > Arcuatula senhousia. The sequence goes on along the minus strand of CAXARO010000636.1, from coordinate 128,382 downwards.
GTCCCCGCTCGCCCCCCCCCCCCCCCCCGTTTTCCATTGCGATTTACTGATTGTTGTTTGTTTAAAACAAGAAAACAAAAGAAATAAACAAAATGAAACAAAACAAATAAAACAAAACAAAACAAAAAAAAAACACACAAAAGAAAAAAACTTAAATGTCCCCGCCCCCATCTTTTCAGATACATGTATGGCAATAACATACATGTATGAACTACCCCCCCCCCCCTTTTTTGAAAAACCAGCAAAAACAAAACAAACAAACAAACAAATGCCAGCAATGAGGCTCTTAACGGGGGAAAATCAGCCGTTTAATTAAGGTCTTTCCCTTTCCAAAGGGAAGACCTTATTGTATTTCGTCGGCCTATTATTAAGGTCTTTCCCTTCCGTAGGAAAGACCTTATTGTATTCGTTAGGCCTATTATTATTATTATTATTATTCTTTTTTTTTTTTCTGCCGCTCGTGAGCAAAAAGTTTCTTGACCGATCTTTATGAAATTTGGCACACTTATTCAGCACTGCCAGGAATAGAAATGACTAAGGGCCTGACGCTAAACTATTTGTAGTTTCGGCGCAATAGCGCAAAACGCTGTTTACCCTTGTTATCAGGTGAGCTCAGAAACGGTAATAGTTATAAAGATTCTGTTTAGTGAAAATGGTAGCTTACATCCTGGTGATGATTTATCATGCAAAATGAATGCTGTAATTTACTTCCTGGTTGCGCGCGTATGGCGCAAACTTGGCGCAAAATGTAAAAGTTGTCCGATTTTGATGAAATTTGGTTTCCAGGTAGATTTGAGGGTCCTGATTACGAATATGCAATCTAAAACTTTTTTGCGTTTACCATTGCCAAAATGGCGGCCGTCAAACGGTTTTTTGCTTATAACTCGAAAACTGTAAGAGATAGTATAGACAATATGTGAACAAAAAATGATCGTCTTGAAAAGACCTACAATTTGAGTCCAAAAAGTGTATGATTCGGTTGAGCGATTTCGAAATGGCGGCCGAAACAAGTTTTCTTGAAATAGGTTTTTTGCCAATAACTTCAAAACCGTAACAGATAGTATAATAGACATGTGTATGAAAAATGACCGTCTTGACAAGCTCTATCATTTAAGGCCAAGAAATATATGTTACGGTTGAGTAATTTCAAAATGGCGGCAAAAAACCTCATCCTATGCATTATTGATGTGAATATAACATTTAAACGGTTACAGATAATATAGTAAATATATATATATTTATTATCAGTTATCAAAGAGCTTGACTTTAAGACAAAGGTTAAAGGTCATAGGTCAACTTTACGGGAAAGACCTCTCATTTGTTCTCTGAACAAATGGCACTTTAATTATTATTCTTTTTTTTTTTCTTCCAGTCGGGTACAAAAAGTGCCTTGACCGATTTTCATGAAATTTTGCACACTTATTCAGCACTACCAGGAATAGACTAGGCTATGGACACGACGCTAAATTATTTGTAGTTTCGGCGCAATAGCGCAAAACGCTGTTTACCCTTGTTATCAGATCTCCTCCGACACGGTAATAGTTATCAAGATTCTGTTTAGTGGAAATGGTAGCTCACATCCTGGTGATGATTTATCATGCAAAAAGAATGCTATAATTTACTTTCTGGTTGCGCGCGTATGGCGCAAACTTGGCGCAAAATGTAAAAGTTGTCCGATTTTGATGAAATTTTGTTTCCAGGAAGATTTGAGGGTCCTGATTACGAATCTGTGGTCAAATTTTTTTTTGCGTTTTGAGATATGCCCCCCGCGGGCTTTTTTTTTATGAAATGTTGTGCGCAGATAAACTACCAAGTTTTTCAACCGATCGAGCTGAAATTTTGCACAGTTGCTGAGAATAATGAGCTCTCGCGTTGTAGCTAAAAAAAAAGTCTGTACCTGGCCCCGTTTTGAAGTTACGCCCCTTTCTGGCTTTTACTCAAAAATCGCTAATTTAGCCAAAAATTAACTTTTCCGTGCGGAAATTTTTGGTGCCCCCTCTCCGTCAAAATGTGCCCGACTGAAATCTGTCAAACATTCCAGCCGGGTCGCCTTATTTTTTTTTATACAAATTTTCTTTCTATTTTTTCGAAATTTCAAAAAACGTAACATGACCCCTCTTTGTACTTTTGTCAAATGCACCGGAAGTGCCAAAATGCTGTCAAAACTAGCTGATATCCTAGCCAAATGTATGCACTAAAAGTCCCCGTTTACAAAAATGTCCTCTGGTTAATGAGTTTTTCAAAATTAAAGTTTTCTGCAGTCCCGTAAAACACACAAATTCCTGACGAATTTCCTCCAAATTTCACTATTCAACGTTATTCCTGTTTCGAAAATTGAATGTTTTCACTAAATTCTTCCTTAACTATTTAAAATAATCCAAAATGAACTAATTATGTCACTAGTTTTGCCTGTCATCAAATGTTGTAAACTATTGTCAAAAGATTCCCATAACAGGCACATTCTAATTATAAACTTGCTCATCCGTGACGTTCATGTATTCTAACTGTATACGTTGAGAGAATGGAAAATCAATATAGGTCTGACCCCTGCAAAGTCTACCGCTGTACTGAGAAATCTAAAAACTAAGTCGTAAAGTCATTCAAAAATGACGTCAAAGCGCGAGACACCAAGGATACCCAGATCAACAAAGTGATGTCGCCACCTAGTTTTGAATGAATAAAATAAAATCACTCGTCCCCGCTCGCCCCCCCCCCCCCCCCCGTTTTCCATTGCGATTTACTGATTGTTGTTTGTTTAAAACAAGAAAACAAAAGAAATAAACAAAATGAAACAAAACAAATAAAACAAAACAAAACAAAAAAAAAACACACAAAAGAAAAAAACTTAAATGTCCCCGCCCCCATCTTTTCAGATACATGTATGGCAATAACATACATGTATGAACTACCCCCCCCTTTTTTGAAAAACCAGCAAAAACAAAACAAACAAACAAACAAATGCCAGCAATGAGGCTCTTAACGGGGGAAAATCAGCCGTTTAATTAAGGTCTTTCCCTTTCCAAAGGGAAGACCTTATTGTATTTCGTCGGCCTATTATTATTATTCTTTTTTTTTTTCTTCCAGTCGGGTACAAAAAGTGCCTTGACCGATTTTCATGAAATTTTGCACACTTATTCAGCACTACCAGGAATAGACTAGGCTATGGACACGACGCTAAATTATTTGTAGTTTCGGCGCAATAGCGCAAAACGCTGTTTACCCTTGTTATCAGATCTCCTCCGACACGGTAATAGTTATCAAGATTCTGTTTAGTGGAAATGGTAGCTCACATCCTGGTGATGATTTATCATGCAAAAAGAATGCTATAATTTACTTTCTGGTTGCGCGCGTATGGCGCAAACTTGGCGCAAAATGTAAAAGTTGTCCGATTTTGATGAAATTTTGTTTCCAGGAAGATTTGAGGGTCCTGATTACGAATCTGTGGTCAAATTTTTTTTTGCGTTTTGAGATATGCCCCCCGCGGGCTTTTTTTTTATGAAATGTTGTGCGCAGATAAACTACCAAGTTTTTCAACCGATCGAGCTGAAATTTTGCACAGTTGCTGAGAATAATGAGCTCTCGCGTTGTAGCTAAAAAAAAAGTCTGTACCTGGCCCCGTTTTGAAGTTACGCCCCTTTCTGGCTTTTACTCAAAAATCGCTAATTTAGCCAAAAATTAACTTTTCCGTGCGGAAATTTTTGGTGCCCCCTCTCCGTCAAAATGTGCCCGACTGAAATCTGTCAAACATTCCAGCCGGGTCGCCTTATTTTTTTTTATACAAATTTTCTTTCTATTTTTTCGAAATTTCAAAAAACGTAACATGACCCCTCTTTGTACTTTTGTCAAATGCACCGGAAGTGCCAAAATGCTGTCAAAACTAGCTGATATCCTAGCCAAATGTATGCACTAAAAGTCCCCGTTTACAAAAATGTCCTCTGGTTAATGAGTTTTTCAAAATTAAAGTTTTCTGCAGTCCCGTAAAACACACAAATTCCTGACGAATTTCCTCCAAATTTCACTATTCAACGTTATTCCTGTTTCGAAAATTGAATGTTTTCACTAAATTCTTCCTTAACTATTTAAAATAATCCAAAATGAACTAATTATGTCACTAGTTTTGCCTGTCATCAAATGTTGTAAACTATTGTCAAAAGATTCCCATAACAGGCACATTCTAATTATAAACTTGCTCATCCGTGACGTTCATGTATTCTAACTGTATACGTTGAGAGAATGGAAAATCAATATAGGTCTGACCCCTGCAAAGTCTACCGCTGTACTGAGAAATCTAAAAACTAAGTCGTAAAGTCATTCAAAAATGACGTCAAAGCGCGAGACACCAAGGATACCCAGATCAACAAAGTGATGTCGCCACCTAGTTTTGAATGAATAAAATAAAATCACTCGTCCCCGCTCGCCCCCCCCCCCCCCCCCCCCCCCGTTTTCCATTGCGATTTACTGATTGTTGTTTGTTTAAAACAAGAAAACAAAAGAAATAAACAAAATGAAACAAAACAAATAAAACAAAACAAAACAAAAAAAAAACACACAAAAGAAAAAAACTTAAATGTCCCCGCCCCCATCTTTTCAGATACATGTATGGCAATAACATACATGTATGAACTACCCCCCCTTTTTTGAAAAACCAGCAAAAACAAAACAAACAAACAAACAAATGCCAGCAATGAGGCTCTTAACGGGGGAAAATCAGCCGTTTAATTAAGGTCTTTCCCTTTCCAAAGGGAAGACCTTATTGTATTTCGTCGGCCTATTATTAAGGTCTTTCCCTTTCCAAAGGGAAGACCTTATTGTATTTCGTCGGCCTATTATTATTATTATTCTTTTTTTTTTTTCTTCCAGTCGGGTAGAAAAAGTGTCTTGACTGATTTTCATGAAATTTTGCACACTTACTAAGCACTACCAGGAATAGACTAGGCCATGGACACGACGCTAAATTATTTGTACTTTCGGCGCAATGGCGCAAAACGCTGTTTACCCTTGTTATCAGGTGAGCTCAGAAACGGTAATAGTTATCAAGATTATGTTTAGTGAAAATGGTAGCTTACATCCTGATGATGATTTATCATGCAAAAAGAATGCTGTAATTTACTTCCTGGTTGCGCGCGTATGGCGCAAACTTGGCGCAAAATGTCAATGTTGTCCGATTTTGATGAAATTTGGTTTCCAAGTAGATTAGAGGGTCCTGATTACGAATATGCAATCGAAAACTTTTTTGCGTTTACCATTGCCAAAATGGCGGCCGTCAAACGGTTTTTTGCTTATAACTCGAAAACCGTAAGAGATAGTATAGACAATATGTGAACAAAAAATGATCGTCTTGAAAAGACCTACAATTTGAGTCCAAAAAGTGTATGATTCGGTTGAGCGATTTCGAAATGGCGGACGAAACAAGTTTTCGCGAAATAGGTTTTTTGCCAATAACTTCAAAACCGTAACAGATAGTATAATAGACATGTGTATGAAAAATGACCGTCTTGACAAGCTCTATCATTTAAGGCCAAGAAATATATGTTACGGTTGAGTAATTTCAAAATGGCGGCAAAAAACCTCATCCTATGCATTATTGATGTGAATATAACATTTAAACGGTTACAGATAATATAGTAAATATATATATATTTATTATCAGTTATCAAAGAGCTTGACTTTAAGACAAAGCTTAAAGGTCATAGGTCAACTTTACGGGAAAGACCTCTCATTTGTTCTCTGAACAAATGGCACTTTAATTATTATTCTTTTTTTTTTTTCTTCCAGTCGGGTACAAAAAGTGCCTTGACCGATTTTCATGAAATTTTGCACACTTATTCAGCACTACCAGGAATAGACTAGGCTATGGACACGACGCTAAATTATTTGTAGTTTCGGCGCAATAGCGCAAAACGCTGTTTACCCTTGTTATCAGATCTCCTCCGACACGGTAATAGTTATCAAGATTCTGTTTAGTGGAAATGGTAGCTCACATCCTGGTGATGATTTATCATGCAAAAAGAATGCTATAATTTACTTTCTGGTTGCGCGCGTATGGCGCAAACTTGGCGCAAAATGTAAAAGTTGTCCGATTTTGATGAAATTTTGTTTCCAGGAAGATTTGAGGGTCCTGATTACGAATCTGTGGTCAAATTTTTTTTTGCGTTTTGAGATATGCCCCCCGCGGGCTTTTTTTTTATGAAATGTTGTGCGCAGATAAACTACCAAGTTTTTCAACCGATCGAGCTGAAATTTTGCACAGTTGCTGAGAATAATGAGCTCTCGCGTTGTAGCTAAAAATAAAGTCTGTACCTGGCCCCGTTTTGAAGTTACGCCCCTTTCTGGCTTTTACTCAAAAATCGCTAATTTAGCCAAAAATTAACTTTTCCGTGCGGAAATTTTTGGTGCCCCCTCTCCGTCAAAATGTGCCCGACTGAAATCTGTCAAACATTCCAGCCGGGTCGCCTTATTTTTTTTTATACAAATTTTCTTTCTATTTTTTCGAAATTTCAAAAAACGTAACATGACCCCTCTTTGTACTTTTGTCAAATGCACCGGAAATGCCAAAATGCTGTCAAAACTAGCTGATATCCTAGCCAAATGTATGCACTAAAAGTCCCCGTTTACAAAAATGTCCTCTGGTTAATGAGTTTTTCAAAATTAAAGTTTTCTGCAGTCCCGTAAAACACACAAATTCCTGACGAATTTCCTCCAAATTTCACTATTCAACGTTATTCCTGTTTCGAAAATTGAATGTTTTCACTAAATTCGTCCTTAACTATTTAAAATAATCCAAAATGAACTAATTATGTCACTAGTTTTGCCTGTCATCAAATGTTGTAAACTATTGTCAAAAGATTCCCATAACAGGCACATTCTAATTATAAACTTGCTCATCCGTGACGTTCATGTATTCTAACTGTATACGTTGAGAGAATGGAAAATCAATATAGGTCTGACCCCTGCAAAGTCTACCGCTGTACTGAGAAATCTAAAAACTAAGTCGTAAAGTCATTCAAAAATGACGTCAAAGCGCGAGACACCAAGGATACCCAGATCAACAAAGTGATGTCGCCACCTAGTTTTGAATGAATAAAAAAAAATCACTCGTCCCTGCTCGCCCCCCCCCCCCCCGTTTTCCATTGCGATTTACTGATTGTTGTTTGTTTAAAACAAGAAAACAAAAGAAATAAACAAAATGAAACAAAACAAATAAAACAAAACAAAACAAAAAAAAACACACAAAAGAAAAAAACTTAAATGTCCCCGCCCCCATCTTTTCAGATACATGTATGGCAATAACATACATGTATGAACTACCCCCCCCCCTTTTTTTTGAAAAACCAGCAAAAATAAAACAAACAAACAAACAAATGCCAGCAATGAGGCTCTTAACGGGGGAAAATCAGCCGTTTAATTAAGGTCTTTCCCTTTCCAAAGGGAAGACCTTATTGTATTTCGTCGGCCTATTATTATTATTCTTTTTTTTTTTTCTTCCAGTCGGGTACAAAAAGTGCCTTGACCGATTTTCATGAAATTTTGCACACTTATTCAGCACTACCAGGAATAGACTAGGCTATGGACACGACGCTAAATTATTTGTAGTTTCGGCGCAATAGCGCAAAACGCTGTTTACCCTTGTTATCAGATCTCCTCCGACACGGTAATAGTTATCAAGATTCTGTTTAGTGGAAATGGTAGCTCACATCCTGGTGATGATTTATCATGCAAAAAGAATGCTATAATTTACTTTCTGGTTGCGCGCGTATGGCGCAAACTTGGCGCAAAATGTAAAAGTTGTCCGATTTTGATGAAATTTTGTTTCCAGGAAGATTTGAGGGTCCTGATTACGAATCTGTGGTCAAATTTTTTTTTGCGTTTTGAGATATGCCCCCCGCGGGCTTTTTTTTTATGAAATGTTGTGCGCAGATAAACTACCAAGTTTTTCAACCGATCGAGCTGAAATTTTGCACAGTTGCTGAGAATAATGAGCTCTCGCGTTGTAGCTAAAAATAAAGTCTGTACCTGGCCCCGTTTTGAAGTTACGCCCCTTTCTGGCTTTTACTCAAAAATCGCTAATTTAGCCAAAAATTAACTTTTCCGTGCGGAAATTTTTGGTGCCCCCTCTCCGTCAAAATGTGCCCGACTGAAATCTGTCAAACATTCCAGCCGGGTCGCCTTATTTTTTTTTATACAAATTTTCTTTCTATTTTTTCGAAATTTCAAAAAACGTAACATGACCCCTCTTTGTACTTTTGTCAAATGCACCGGAAATGCCAAAATGCTGTCAAAACTAGCTGATATCCTAGCCAAATGTATGCACTAAAAGTCCCCGTTTACAAAAATGTCCTCTGGTTAATGAGTTTTTCAAAATTAAAGTTTTCTGCAGTCCCGTAAAACACACAAATTCCTGACGAATTTCCTCCAAATTTCACTATTCAACGTTATTCCTGTTTCGAAAATTGAATGTTTTCACTAAATTCGTCCTTAACTATTTAAAATAATCCAAAATGAACTAATTATGTCACTAGTTTTGCCTGTCATCAAATGTTGTAAACTATTGTCAAAAGATTCCCATAACAGGCACATTCTAATTATAAACTTGCTCATCCGTGACGTTCATGTATTCTAACTGTATACGTTGAGAGAATGGAAAATCAATATAGGTCTGACCCCTGCAAAGTCTACCGCTGTACTGAGAAATCTAAAAACTAAGTCGTAAAGTCATTCAAAAATGACGTCAAAGCGCGAGACACCAAGGATACCCAGATCAACAAAGTGATGTCGCCACCTAGTTTTGAATGAATAAAAAAAAATCACTCGTCCCTGCTCGCCCCCCCCCCCCCCGTTTTCCATTGCGATTTACTGATTGTTGTTTGTTTAAAACAAGAAAACAAAAGAAATAAACAAAATGAAACAAAACAAATAAAACAAAACAAAACAAAAAAAAACACACAAAAGAAAAAAACTTAAATGTCCCCGCCCCCATCTTTTCAGATACATGTATGGCAATAACATACATGTATGAACTACCCCCCCCCCTTTTTTTTGAAAAACCAGCAAAAATAAAACAAACAAACAAACAAATGCCAGCAATGAGGCTCTTAACGGGGGAAAATCAGCCGTTTAATTAAGGTCTTTCCCTTTCCAAAGGGAAGACCTTATTGTATTTCGTCGGCCTATTATTATTATTCTTTTTTTTTTTTCTTCCAGTCGGGTACAAAAAGTGCCTTGACCGATTTTCATGAAATTTTGCACACTTATTCAGCACTACCAGGAATAGACTAGGCTATGGACACGACGCTAAATTATTTGTAGTTTCGGCGCAATAGCGCAAAACGCTGTTTACCCTTGTTATCAGATCTCCTCCGACACGGTAATAGTTATCAAGATTCTGTTTAGTGGAAATGGTAGCTCACATCCTGGTGATGATTTATCATGCAAAAAGAATGCTATAATTTACTTTCTGGTTGCGCGCGTATGGCGCAAACTTGGCGCAAAATGTAAAAGTTGTCCGATTTTGATGAAATTTTGTTTCCAGGAAGATTTGAGGGTCCTGATTACGAATCTGTGGTCAAATTTTTTTTTGCGTTTTGAGATATGCCCCCCGCGGGCTTTTTTTTTATGAAATGTTGTGCGCAGATAAACTACCAAGTTTTTCAACCGATCGAGCTGAAATTTTGCACAGTTGCTGAGAATAATGAGCTCTCGCGTTGTAGCTAAAAATAAAGTCTGTACCTGGCCCCGTTTTGAAGTTACGCCCCTTTCTGGCTTTTACTCAAAAATCGCTAATTTAGCCAAAAATTAACTTTTCCGTGCGGAAATTTTTGGTGCCCCCTCTCCGTCAAAATGTGCCCGACTGAAATCTGTCAAACATTCCAGCCGGGTCGCCTTATTTTTTTTTATACAAATTTTCTTTCTATTTTTTCGAAATTTCAAAAAACGTAACATGACCCCTCTTTGTACTTTTGTCAAATGCACCGGAAATGCCAAAATGCTGTCAAAACTAGCTGATATCCTAGCCAAATGTATGCACTAAAAGTCCCCGTTTACAAAAATGTCCTCTGGTTAATGAGTTTTTCAAAATTAAAGTTTTCTGCAGTCCCGTAAAACACACAAATTCCTGACGAATTTCCTCCAAATTTCACTATTCAACGTTATTCCTGTTTCGAAAATTGAATGTTTTCACTAAATTCGTCCTTAACTATTTAAAATAATCCAAAATGAACTAATTATGTCACTAGTTTTGCCTGTCATCAAATGTTGTAAACTATTGTCAAAAGATTCCCATAACAGGCACATTCTAATTATAAACTTGCTCATCCGTGACGTTCATGTATTCTAACTGTATACGTTGAGAGAATGGAAAATCAATATAGGTCTGACCCCTGCAAAGTCTACCGCTGTACTGAGAAATCTAAAAACTAAGTCGTAAAGTCATTCAAAAATGACGTCAAAGCGCGAGACACCAAGGATACCCAGATCAACAAAGTGATGTCGCCACCTAGTTTTGAATGAATAAAAAAAAATCACTCGTCCCTGCTCGCCCCCCCCCCCCCCGTTTTCCATTGCGATTTACTGATTGTTGTTTGTTTAAAACAAGAAAACAAAAGAAATAAACAAAATGAAACAAAACAAATAAAACAAAACAAAACAAAAAAAAACACACAAAAGAAAAAAACTTAAATGTCCCCGCCCCCATCTTTTCAGATACATGTATGGCAATAACATACATGTATGAACTACCCCCCCCCCTTTTTTTTGAAAAACCAGCAAAAATAAAACAAACAAACAAACAAATGCCAGCAATGAGGCTCTTAACGGGGGAAAATCAGCCGTTTAATTAAGGTCTTTCCCTTTCCAAAGGGAAGACCTTATTGTATTTCGTCGGCCTATTATTATTATTCTTTTTTTTTTTTCTTCCAGTCGGGTACAAAAAGTGCCTTGACCGATTTTCATGAAATTTTGCACACTTATTCAGCACTACCAGGAATAGACTAGGCTATGGACACGACGCTAAATTATTTGTAGTTTCGGCGCAATAGCGCAAAACGCTGTTTACCCTTGTTATCAGATCTCCTCCGACACGGTAATAGTTATCAAGATTCTGTTTAGTGGAAATGGTAGCTCACATCCTGGTGATGATTTATCATGCAAAAAGAATGCTATAATTTACTTTCTGGTTGCGCGCGTATGGCGCAAACTTGGCGCAAAATGTAAAAGTTGTCCGATTTTGATGAAATTTTGTTTCCAGGAAGATTTGAGGGTCCTGATTACGAATCTGTGGTCAAATTTTTTTTTGCGTTTTGAGATATGCCCCCCGCGGGCTTTTTTTTTATGAAATGTTGTGCGCAGATAAACTACCAAGTTTTTCAACCGATCGAGCTGAAATTTTGCACAGTTGCTGAGAATAATGAGCTCTCGCGTTGTAGCTAAAAATAAAGTCTGTACCTGGCCCCGTTTTGAAGTTACGCCCCTTTCTGGCTTTTACTCAAAAATCGCTAATTTAGCCAAAAATTAACTTTTCCGTGCGGAAATTTTTGGTGCCCCCTCTCCGTCAAAATGTGCCCGACTGAAATCTGTCAAACATTCCAGCCGGGTCGCCTTATTTTTTTTTATACAAATTTTCTTTCTATTTTTTCGAAATTTCAAAAAACGTAACATGACCCCTCTTTGTACTTTTGTCAAATGCACCGGAAATGCCAAAATGCTGTCAAAACTAGCTGATATCCTAGCCAAATGTATGCACTAAAAGTCCCCGTTTACAAAAATGTCCTCTGGTTAATGAGTTTTTCAAAATTAAAGTTTTCTGCAGTCCCGTAAAACACACAAATTCCTGACGAATTTCCTCCAAATTTCACTATTCAACGTTATTCCTGTTTCGAAAATTGAATGTTTTCACTAAATTCGTCCTTAACTATTTAAAATAATCCAAAATGAACTAATTATGTCACTAGTTTTGCCTGTCATCAAATGTTGTAAACTATTGTCAAAAGATTCCCATAACAGGCACATTCTAATTATAAACTTGCTCATCCGTGACGTTCATGTATTCTAACTGTATACGTTGAGAGAATGGAAAATCAATATAGGTCTGACCCCTGCAAAGTCTACCGCTGTACTGAGAAATCTAAAAACTAAGTCGTAAAGTCATTCAAAAATGACGTCAAAGCGCGAGACACCAAGGATACCCAGATCAACAAAGTGATGTCGCCACCTAGTTTTGAATGAATAAAAAAAAATCACTCGTCCCTGCTCGCCCCCCCCCCCCCCCGTTTTCCATTGCGATTTACTGATTGTTGTTTGTTTAAAACAAGAAAACAAAAGAAATAAACAAAATGAAACAAAACAAATAAAACAAAACAAAACAAAAAAAAACACACAAAAGAAAAAAACTTAAATGTCCCCGCCCCCATCTTTTCAGATACATGTATGGCAATAACATACATGTATGAACTACCCCCCCCCCTTTTTTTTGAAAAACCAGCAAAAATAAAACAAACAAACAAACAAATGCCAGCAATGAGGCTCTTAACGGGGGAAAATCAGCCGTTTAATTAAGGTCTTTCCCTTTCCAAAGGGAAGACCTTATTGTATTTCGTCGGCCTATTATTAAGGTCTTTCCCTTTCCAAAGGGAAGACCTTATTGCATTTCTTATGATTATTATTATTATTATTCTTTTTCTTCCGTCCGCTGTGAAAAAACGACTTGACCAAACATGATGAAACTTGGCACATCTATTCAGCTCTGCCAGGAATAGACTTGGCTTAGGCAATGACAAAAATCTATTTTTAGTAACAGAGTTATCTCCCGAAATGCTGTTTACCCTTGTTAGCAGATCTCCTCCTAGATAGTAACAGATATAAAAAATCTAAACTGTGGAAACTGTTCTCTGACTCCTGCCGATGTGTCAACACGAAATTTTTTTTTTATATTTTACTTCCTGGTTGCGCACGTATGGCGCAAAGTTGGCGCAAAATGTCAATGTTGTCCGATTTTGATGAAATTTGGTTTCCAGGTTGATTTGAGGGTCCTGATTACGAATCTATGGTCAATTTTTTTTTTGCGTTTACCATTGCCAAAATGGCGGCCGTCAAACGGTTTTTTACTTCTAACTCGAAAACCGTTAGAGATAGTATAGACAATATATGTACAAAAAATGATCGTCTTGAAAAGACCTACATTTTGAGTCCATAAAGTGTATGATTCGGTTGAGCGGTTACGAAATGGCGGCCGAAACAAGTTTCGCGAAACACGTTTTTTGCCCATAACTTCAAAACCATAACAGATAGTATAGTAAACATGTATACTTAAATGAATCAGTATGAAAAGAACTACAATTTGAGTTCAAGGTCAAAGGTCATGGGTCAAGGTCATTCCCTAGCAACAAGGTAACATTAATGAAAAGTCCATAGCAACCATATGTATTCTTAACCAACATTACCTATTGAGTTTAGAAGAAAGTTTTTATAACCGTAAGTGACCTTCTGTCCATAGCAACCAATAAAATGTCCTTAACAACCATCCTTTTTCTGACACTAGGCCCCTTGATTTTTATTCTGGAACCTATTTGATAACTATTGGTAACCTCATATCGAAAACGAAATGACTCATTTGTCTAAAGTTCTTGTATTGGAAACCATAATGCTAACATGCTAAAGCGACAGAGAGACAAGAGACAGGGAAAGACCTCTCATTTGTTCTCTGAACAAATGGCATTTTAATTATTATTCTTTTTTTTTTTTCTTCCAGTCGGGTACAAAAAGTGCCTTGACCGATTTTCATGAAATTTTGCACACTTATTCAGCACTACCAGGAATAGACTAGGCTATGGACACGACGCTAAATTATTTGTAGTTTCGGCGCAATAGCGCAAAACGCTGTTTACCCTTGTTATCAGATCTCCTCCGACACGGTAATAGTTATCAAGATTCTGTTTAGTGGAAATGGTAGCTCACATCCTGGTGATGATTTATCATGCAAAAAGAATGCTATAATTTACTTTCTGGTTGCGCGCGTATGGCGCAAACTTGGCGCAAAATGTAAAAGTTGTCCGATTTTGATGAAATTTTGTTTCCAGGAAGATTTGAGGGTCCTGATTACGAATCTGTGGTCAAATTTTTTTTTGCGTTTTGAGATATGCCCCCCGCGGGCTTTTTTTTTATGAAATGTTGTGCGCAGATAAACTACCAAGTTTTTCAACCGATCGAGCTGAAATTTTGCACAGTTGCTGAGAATAATGAGCTCTCGCGTTGTAGCTAAAAATAAAGTCTGTACCTGGCCCCGTTTTGAAGTTACGCCCCTTTCTGGCTTTTACTCAAAAATCGCTAATTTAGCCAAAAATTAACTTTTCCGTGCGGAAATTTTTGGTGCCCCCTCTCCGTCAAAATGTGCCCGACTGAAATCTGTCAAACATTCCAGCCGGGTCGCCTTATTTTTTTTTATACAAATTTTCTTTCTATTTTTTCGAAATTTCAAAAAACGTAACATGACCCCTCTTTGTACTTTTGTCAAATGCACCGGAAATGCCAAAATGCTGTCAAAACTAGCTGATATCCTAGCCAAATGTATGCACTAAAAGTCCCCGTTTACAAAAATGTCCTCTGGTTAATGAGTTTTTCAAAATTAAAGTTTTCTGCAGTCCCGTAAAACACACAAATTCCTGACGAATTTCCTCCAAATTTCACTATTCAACGTTATTCCTGTTTCGAAAATTGAATGTTTTCACTAAATTCGTCCTTAACTATTTAAAATAATCCAAAATGAACTAATTATGTCACTAGTTTTGCCTGTCATCAAATGTTGTAAACTATTGTCAAAAGATTCCCATAACAGGCACATTCTAATTATAAACTTGCTCATCCGTGACGTTCATGTATTCTAACTGTATACGTTGAGAGAATGGAAAATCAATATAGGTCTGACCCCTGCAAAGTCTACCGCTGTACTGAGAAATCTAAAAACTAAGTCGTAAAGTCATTCAAAAATGACGTCAAAGCGCGAGACACCAAGGATACCCAGATCAACAAAGTGATGTCGCCACCTAGTTTTGAATGAATAAAAAAAAATCACTCGTCCCTGCTCGCCCCCCCCCCCCGTTTTCCATTGCGATTTACTGATTGTTGTTTGTTTAAAACAAGAAAACAAAAGAAATAAACAAAATGAAACAAAACAAATAAAACAAAACAAAACAAAAAAAAACACACAAAAGAAAAAAACTTAAATGTCCCCGCCCCCATCTTTTCAGATACATGTATGGCAATAACATACATGTATGAACTACCCCCCCCCCCCTTTTTTTTGAAAAACCAGCAAAAATAAAACAAACAAACAAACAAATGCCAGCAATGAGGCTCTTAACGGGGGAAAATCAGCCGTTTAATTAAGGTCTTTCCCTTTCCAAAGGGAAGACCTTATTGTATTTCGTCGGCCTATTATTAAGGTCTTTCCCTTTCCAAAGGGAAGACCTTATTGTATTTCGTCGGCCTATTATTATTATTAAGGTCTTTCCCACTACAGTGGAAAGACCTTACTGTATTTCTTCTGATTATTATTATTATTATTATTATTATTGTTCTTCTTTTCCGCCGCCCATATACGAAAAGTGTCGCGACATATCTTTTCCATACTTGGTACCATTATGCGGTCATAGGAATCCTCGCCGAAACTCATGCTTTGACACCGATCTATTTTTAGTAACGGAGTTATCTGCCCCAGACCGAAAACCCTTGTGCACAGATCTCCTCCTAAACCGTAACCGATATCAAAAATTTAAAGTGTGGGAAATGTTGCTGGACTCATGGGAATATGTCATCACGAAAAAAAAAAAATTTCGATCAACTTCCTGGTTACGCGTTTTTGAGTCGAAACCTGTCGCGACACGTCAAAATTTTTTTCTTCAAAACGGTTAGTCCTAGAGACTTGGGACCTTCACCAATCATCCTAGGTGACATATGTTGCATTCAAAAATGTCAAGGTCAAAGGTCAAATCTCAAGGTCAGAGGTCATGGTACACCTTGTTTGCAGTATAGCTCAAAAACCATACAAAATTGAAGAAGACATGTAATGGGGAAAATACTCGTCTCATTTAGACCTTTATTTGATATAAAGGGTCGAACACTGTACGACAAACCGTTTTCGAGTTATGGCCTTTAACGCGGTTCGGCTAAACGGTTTTTGGCTTATAACTTGAAAACGGTTTGAGATAACATAGTAAACATATGGGTTATTTGAGACCGTTAACTTATGCCCTCCGATATAAAACCAAAGTCGCATGGCAACGGACAGCCATTTTCAAAATGGCCGCCATCGGAAATTGTTTTTTGAGTATAACACAAAAACTGTAAAAAAATTTAAGCGGACAATAAATGGAAAAAATGTTCGCCACGTCGAAATCTACAAAAAATGTTTCAGGTGCGAAAGCGTAAAACTTGTTGTTTTTGAGTTACGGCCCTTGATTTGTATTAGAAAATGTTTTTTTAATTATAACTTCTAAACGGTTACAGATGGTGAATGAAATGTAGGGTTCATTTGATAGAGAATTAAAAGACCTACAATTTGAGTCCAAACAGTGTATGATTTGGTTGACTGGTTCCAAAATGGCGGCCAAAACAAGTTTCGCGAAACAGGTTTTTTGCCCATAACTTGAAAACCATAACAGATAGTATAGTAAACATGTATACTTAAATGAATCAGAATGCCAAGACCTACAATTTGAGTCCAAGGTCAAAGGTCATGGGTCAAGGTCATTCCCTAGCAACAAGGTAACATTTATGAAAAGTCCATAGCAACCATATATATTCTTAACCAAGACTACTTTCCGAGTTTAGAGTTAAAATTTGTCAACCGGAAGTAACCCTTAGTCCATAGCAACCAACAAAATGTCCTTAGCAACCATCCTTTTTCTGACACTAGGCCCCTTGATCTTTATTCTGGAACATATTTGATAACTATTGGTAACTTCATATCAAAAACGAAATGACTCATTTGTCTAAAGTTCTTGTATTGGACACCATAATGCTAACATGCTAAAGCGACAGAGAGACAAGAGACAGGGAAAGACCTCTCATTTGTTCTCTGAACAAATGGCATTTTAATTATTATTATTATTCTTTTTTTTTTTCTTCCAGTCGGGTGCAAAAAGTGCCTTGACCGATTTTCATGAAATTTTGCACACTTACTCAGCACTACCAGGAATAGACTAGGCCATGGACACGACGCTAAATTATTTGTAGTTTTGGCGCAATAGCGCAAAACGCTGTTTACCCTTGTTATCAGGTGAGCTCAGAAACGGTAATAGTTATCAAGATTCTGTTTAGTGAAAATGGAAGCTAACATCCTGGTGATGATTTATCATGCAAAAAGAATGCTGTAATTTACTTCCTGGTTGCGCGCGTATGGCGCAAACTTGGCGCAAAATGTAAAAGTTGTCCGATTTTGATGAAATTTGGTTTCCAGGTAGATTTGAGGGTCCTGATTACGAATCTGTGGTCAAAATTTTTTTTGCGTTTACCATTGCCAAAATGGCGGTCGTCAAATGTTTTTTTACTTATAACTCGAAAACCGTTAGAGATAGTATAGACAATATATGAACAAAAAATGATCGTCTTGAAAAGACCTACAATTTGAGTCCAAGAAGTGCATGATTCGGTTGAGCGGTTTCGAGATAACGGCCAAAACAGGTTTTCGCGAAATACGTTTTTTGCCAATAACTTGAAAACCGTAACAGATAGTATAATAGACATGTGTATGAAAAATGACCGTCTTGACAAGACCTACCATTTAAGCCCAAGAAGTACATAAAACGGTTGACTGGTTTCAAAATGGCGGCCAAAAACATCATCCGATGCATTATTTACTTGTATCTAACATTTAAACGGTTACAGATAATATAGTAAATATATATATATTTAATTTCAGTAATTAAAGAGCTTGACTTTGAGACAAAGGTCAAAGGTCATAGGTCAATTTACGGGAAAGACCTCTCATTTGTTCTCTGAACAAATGGCACTTTAATTATTATTCTTTTTTTTTTTTCTTCCAGTCGGGTACAAAAAGTGCCTTGACCGATTTTCATGAAATTTTGCACACTTATTCAGCACTACCAGGAATAGACTAGGCTATGGACACGACGCTAAATTATTTGTAGTTTCGGCGCAATAGCGCAAAACGCTGTTTACCCTTGTTATCAGATCTCCTCCGACACGGTAATAGTTATCAAGATTCTGTTTAGTGGAAATGGTAGCTCACATCCTGGTGATGATTTATCATGCAAAAAGAATGCTATAATTTACTTTCTGGTTGCGCGCGTATGGCGCAAACTTGGCGCAAAATGTAAAAGTTGTCCGATTTTGATGAAATTTTGTTTCCAGGAAGATTTGAGGGTCCTGATTACGAATCTGTGGTCAAATTTTTTTTTGCGTTTTGAGATATGCCCCCCGCGGGCTTTTTTTTTATGAAATGTTGTGCGCAGATAAACTACCAAGTTTTTCAACCGATCGAGCTGAAATTTTGCACAGTTGCTGAGAATAATGAGCTCTCGCGTTGTAGCTAAAAATAAAGTCTGTACCTGGCCCCGTTTTGAAGTTACGCCCCTTTCTGGCTTTTACTCAAAAATCGCTAATTTAGCCAAAAATTAACTTTTCCGTGCGGAAATTTTTGGTGCCCCCTCTCCGTCAAAATGTGCCCGACTGAAATCTGTCAAACATTCCAGCCGGGTCGCCTTATTTTTTTTTATACAAATTTTCTTTCTATTTTTTCGAAATTTCAAAAAACGTAACATGACCCCTCTTTGTACTTTTGTCAAATGCACCGGAAATGCCAAAATGCTGTCAAAACTAGCTGATATCCTAGCCAAATGTATGCACTAAAAGTCCCCGTTTACAAAAATGTCCTCTGGTTAATGAGTTTTTCAAAATTAAAGTTTTCTGCAGTCCCGTAAAACACACAAATTCCTGACGAATTTCCTCCAAATTTCACTATTCAACGTTATTCCTGTTTCGAAAATTGAATGTTTTCACTAAATTCGTCCTTAACTATTTAAAATAATCCAAAATGAACTAATTATGTCACTAGTTTTGCCTGTCATCAAATGTTGTAAACTATTGTCAAAAGATTCCCATAACAGGCACATTCTAATTATAAACTTGCTCATCCGTGACGTTCATGTATTCTAACTGTATACGTTGAGAGAATGGAAAATCAATATAGGTCTGACCCCTGCAAAGTCTACCGCTGTACTGAGAAATCTAAAAACTAAGTCGTAAAGTCATTCAAAAATGACGTCAAAGCGCGAGACACCAAGGATACCCAGATCAACAAAGTGATGTCGCCACCTAGTTTTGAATGAATAAAAAAAAATCACTCGTCCCTGCTCGCCCCCCCCCCCCCGTTTTCCATTGCGATTTACTGATTGTTGTTTGTTTAAAACAAGAAAACAAAAGAAATAAACAAAATGAAACAAAACAAATAAAACAAAACAAAACAAAAAAAAACACACAAAAGAAAAAAACTTAAATGTCCCCGCCCCCATCTTTTCAGATACATGTATGGCAATAACATACATGTATGAACTACCCCCCCCCCCTTTTTTTTGAAAAACCAGCAAAAATAAAACAAACAAACAAACAAATGCCAGCAATGAGGCTCTTAACGGGGGAAAATCAGCCGTTTAATTAAGGTCTTTCCCTTTCCAAAGGGAAGACCTTATTGTATTTCGTCGGCCTATTATTATTAAGGTCTTTCCCTTCCACAGAAGGAAAGACCTTACTGTATTTCTTATGATTATTATTATTAAGGTCTTTCCCTTTCTGAAGGAAAGACCTTATTGTATTTCTTCTGATTATTATTATTATTATTATTCTTTTCAGTTTCCGACGCCAATAAAAAAAAAGTGTCTTGACCGATCTTAACTAAATTTGGCACACTTGTTCAGTTATGCCTGGAATAGAGAAGGTTGACCCTGTGAACGCCAACTCCCTTCAGTTTCGGCGCAATAGCGCAAAACGCTGTTTACCCTTGTACACAGATCTCCTCCTAGAAAGTAACAGATATAAAAAATCTAAACTGTGGAAACTGTTTTCTGACTCCTGCCGATGTGTCATCACGAAAAAAAATATTTTTTTTTTTACTTCCTGGTTGCGCGCGTATGGCGCAAAGTTGGCGCAAAATGTCAATGTTGTCCGATTTTGATGAAATTTGGTTTCCCGGTAGATTTGAGGGTCCTGATTACGAATCTGTGGTCAATTTTTTTTTTGCGTTTACCATTGCCAAAATGGCGGCCATCAAACGGTTTTTTACTTCTAACTCGAAAACCGTTAGAGATAGTATAGACAATATATGTACAAAAAATGATCGTCTTAAAAAGACCTACAATTTGAGTCCATGAAGTGTATGATTCGGTTGAGCGGTTTCGAAATGGCGGCCGAAACATGTTTTCGCGAAATACGTTTTTTGCCAATAACTTGAAAACCTTAAGAGATAGTATAATATACATGTGTATGAAAAATGTCCGTATCATCAAGACCTATACTTTGAGTCCAAAAAGTACATGATTCGGTTGATTGGTTTCAAAATGGCGGCCAAAATATGTTTTTGCTGAACATGTTTTTTGACAATAAGTTCAAAACCGTAATAGTAAATGGTAAACATGCATACTTTTATGATCAGAAATGAAGGAACTTAACTTTATGACAAAGGTCAAAGGTCATAGGTCAAGGTCACGGGAAAGACCTCTCATTTGTTCTCTGAACAAATGGCACTTTAATTATTATTTTTTTTTTTCCGCCACCAAAAAAAAAGAAGAAATACTTAACGTAACATTACGAAACTTCATACCATTAACCGACACTATAAGGGCATGACTTGGGTAACCCTGCGAAACCGATCTATTTTTAGTAACGGAGTTATCTGCCCGAGACCGAAAACCCTTGTGCACAGATCTCCTCCTAAACCGTAACCGGTATCAAAAATCTAAAGTGTGGGAAATGTTGCTGGACTCATGGGAACATGTCATCACGAAAAATTTTTTTTTTTGATCAACTTCCTGGTTACGCGTTTTTGAGTCGAAACCTGTCGCGACACGTCAAAATTTTTTTCTTCAAAACGGTTAGTCCTAGAGACTTGGGACCTTCACCAATCGTCCTAGGTGACCTATGTTACATTTAAAAATGTCAAGGTCAAAGGTCAAATCTCAAGGTCAGAGGTCATGGCACACCTTGTTTGCAGTATAGCTAAAAAACCATACAAAATTGAAGCAGACATGTAATGGGAAAAATACTCATCTCATTTTGATCTTTATTTGATATAAAGGGTCGAACACTGTACGACAAACCGTTTTCGAGTTATGGCCCTTAACACGTTTTGGCTTATCCGTTTTTGGCTTATAACTTTTAAACCGTCAGAGATAATATAGTAAACATATGGGTTTTTTGTGACCGTCATTATATGTCCTTCAATTTAAGACAAAAGTCGAATGGTTACGGGCAGCCATTTTCAAGATGGCTGACACCGTAAACAGTTTTTATGAAATAGCACTTAAACCGTACAAAATTGAAGCGGACAATACATGGAAAAAATGTTCGCAGTTTCGAAATCTACAAAAAGTGTTTCAGGTGCGAAAGCGTAAAACTTGTCGTTTTTGAGTTATCGCCCTTGATTCTTATTTTTAATATGATTTTTTGTTTATAACTTTTTAACCATAAAAGATGATGAATGAAACATAGGGTTCATTTGAAACAGGATTAAATTACCTACAATTTGAACCCAAGCAGTACATGATTCGGTTGAACGGTTTCAAAATGGCGGCCAAAACAAGTTTCGCGAAACACGTTTTTTGCCAATAACTTGAAAACCATAACAGATAGTATGGTAAACATGTATACTTAAATGAATCAGTTTATAAAGAGCTACAATTTGAGTCCAAGGTCAACGGTCAGAGGTCAATGTCATTCCCTAGCAACAAGGTAACATTAATGAAAAGTCCTTAGCAACCATATATATTTTAAACCAAGACTACTTTTTGAGTTAAGAGTTAAGTTTTTTCAACCGGAAGTAACCCCTAGTCCATAGCAACCGTCATTAAAGTCCTTAGCAACCATACTTTTTCTGACTCTACGTCCCCTGCTCTTCATTCTGGAGCCTATATCACAATAATTGGCAACATCTTGTCATAAACAAAGTGACTCAAATGTCTTTAGTACTTGTATTAAATACCATAACAAAAACATAAGACAGGGAAAGACCTCACATTTGTTCTCTGAACAAATGACTTTTTAATTATTCTTTTTTTTTTTCTTCCAGTCGGGTACAAAAAGTGCCTTGACCGATTTTCATGAAATTTTGCACACTTATTCAGCACTACCAGGAATAGACTAGGCTATGGACACGACGCTAAATTATTTGTAGTTTCGGCGCAATAGCGCAAAACGCTGTTTACCCTTGTTATCAGATCTCCTCCGACACGGTAATAGTTATCAAGATTCTGTTTAGTGGAAATGGTAGCTCACATCCTGGTGATGATTTATCATGCAAAAAGAATGCTATAATTTACTTTCTGGTTGCGCGCGTATGGCGCAAACTTGGCGCAAAATGTAAAAGTTGTCCGATTTTGATGAAATTTTGTTTCCAGGAAGATTTGAGGGTCCTGATTACGAATCTGTGGTCAAATTTTTTTTTGCGTTTTGAGATATGCCCCCCGCGGGCTTTTTTTTTATGAAATGTTGTGCGCAGATAAACTACCAAGTTTTTCAACCGATCGAGCTGAAATTTTGCACAGTTGCTGAGAATAATGAGCTCTCGCGTTGTAGCTAAAAATAAAGTCTGTACCTGGCCCCGTTTTGAAGTTACGCCCCTTTCTGGCTTTTACTCAAAAATCGCTAATTTAGCCAAAAATTAACTTTTCCGTGCGGAAATTTTTGGTGCCCCCTCTCCGTCAAAATGTGCCCGACTGAAATCTGTCAAACATTCCAGCCGGGTCGCCTTATTTTTTTTTATACAAATTTTCTTTCTATTTTTTCGAAATTTCAAAAAACGTAACATGACCCCTCTTTGTACTTTTGTCAAATGCACCGGAAATGCCAAAATGCTGTCAAAACTAGCTGATATCCTAGCCAAATGTATGCACTAAAAGTCCCCGTTTACAAAAATGTCCTCTGGTTAATGAGTTTTTCAAAATTAAAGTTTTCTGCAGTCCCGTAAAACACACAAATTCCTGACGAATTTCCTCCAAATTTCACTATTCAACGTTATTCCTGTTTCGAAAATTGAATGTTTTCACTAAATTCGTCCTTAACTATTTAAAATAATCCAAAATGAACTAATTATGTCACTAGTTTTGCCTGTCATCAAATGTTGTAAACTATTGTCAAAAGATTCCCATAACAGGCACATTCTAATTATAAACTTGCTCATCCGTGACGTTCATGTATTCTAACTGTATACGTTGAGAGAATGGAAAATCAATATAGGTCTGACCCCTGCAAAGTCTACCGCTGTACTGAGAAATCTAAAAACTAAGTCGTAAAGTCATTCAAAAATGACGTCAAAGCGCGAGACACCAAGGATACCCAGATCAACAAAGTGATGTCGCCACCTAGTTTTGAATGAATAAAAAAAAATCACTCGTCCCTGCTCGCCCCCCCCCCCCCGTTTTCCATTGCGATTTACTGATTGTTGTTTGTTTAAAACAAGAAAACAAAAGAAATAAACAAAATGAAACAAAACAAATA
Organism: Arcuatula senhousia; assembly: GCA_963971305.1. NCBI lineage: Eukaryota > Metazoa > Mollusca > Bivalvia > Mytilida > Mytilidae > Arcuatula > Arcuatula senhousia. The sequence goes on along the minus strand of CAXARO010000636.1, from coordinate 104,667 downwards.
AAACAAAACAAAACAAAAAAAAACACACAAAAGAAAAAAACTTAAATGTCCCCGCCCCCATCTTTTCAGATACATGTATGGCAATAACATACATGTATGAACTACCCCCCCCCTTTTTTTTGAAAAACCAGCAAAAATAAAACAAACAAACAAACAAATGCCAGCAATGAGGCTCTTAACGGGGGAAAATCAGCCGTTTAATTAAGGTCTTTCCCTTTCCAAAGGGAAGACCTTATTGTATTTCGTCGGCCTATTATTATTAAGGTCTTTCCCTTCCACAGAAGGAAAGACCTTACTGTATTTCTTATGATTATTATTATTAAGGTCTTTCCCTTTCTGAAGGAAAGACCTTATTGTATTTCTTCTGATTATTATTATTATTATTATTCTTTTCAGTTTCCGACGCCAATAAAAAAAAAGTGTCTTGACCGATCTTAACTAAATTTGGCACACTTGTTCAGTTATGCCTGGAATAGAGAAGGTTGACCCTGTGAACGCCAACTCCCTTCAGTTTCGGCGCAATAGCGCAAAACGCTGTTTACCCTTGTACACAGATCTCCTCCTAGAAAGTAACAGATATAAAAAATCTAAACTGTGGAAACTGTTTTCTGACTCCTGCCGATGTGTCATCACGAAAAAAAATATTTTTTTTTTTACTTCCTGGTTGCGCGCGTATGGCGCAAAGTTGGCGCAAAATGTCAATGTTGTCCGATTTTGATGAAATTTGGTTTCCCGGTAGATTTGAGGGTCCTGATTACGAATCTGTGGTCAATTTTTTTTTTGCGTTTACCATTGCCAAAATGGCGGCCATCAAACGGTTTTTTACTTCTAACTCGAAAACCGTTAGAGATAGTATAGACAATATATGTACAAAAAATGATCGTCTTAAAAAGACCTACAATTTGAGTCCATGAAGTGTATGATTCGGTTGAGCGGTTTCGAAATGGCGGCCGAAACATGTTTTCGCGAAATACGTTTTTTGCCAATAACTTGAAAACCTTAAGAGATAGTATAATATACATGTGTATGAAAAATGTCCGTATCATCAAGACCTATACTTTGAGTCCAAAAAGTACATGATTCGGTTGATTGGTTTCAAAATGGCGGCCAAAATATGTTTTTGCTGAACATGTTTTTTGACAATAAGTTCAAAACCGTAATAGTAAATGGTAAACATGCATACTTTTATGATCAGAAATGAAGGAACTTAACTTTATGACAAAGGTCAAAGGTCATAGGTCAAGGTCACGGGAAAGACCTCTCATTTGTTCTCTGAACAAATGGCACTTTAATTATTATTTTTTTTTTTCCGCCACCAAAAAAAAAGAAGAAATACTTAACGTAACATTACGAAACTTCATACCATTAACCGACACTATAAGGGCATGACTTGGGTAACCCTGCGAAACCGATCTATTTTTAGTAACGGAGTTATCTGCCCGAGACCGAAAACCCTTGTGCACAGATCTCCTCCTAAACCGTAACCGGTATCAAAAATCTAAAGTGTGGGAAATGTTGCTGGACTCATGGGAACATGTCATCACGAAAAATTTTTTTTTTTGATCAACTTCCTGGTTACGCGTTTTTGAGTCGAAACCTGTCGCGACACGTCAAAATTTTTTTCTTCAAAACGGTTAGTCCTAGAGACTTGGGACCTTCACCAATCGTCCTAGGTGACCTATGTTACATTTAAAAATGTCAAGGTCAAAGGTCAAATCTCAAGGTCAGAGGTCATGGCACACCTTGTTTGCAGTATAGCTAAAAAACCATACAAAATTGAAGCAGACATGTAATGGGAAAAATACTCATCTCATTTTGATCTTTATTTGATATAAAGGGTCGAACACTGTACGACAAACCGTTTTCGAGTTATGGCCCTTAACACGTTTCGGCTTATCCGTTTTTGGCTTATAACTTTTAAACCGTCAGAGATAATATAGTAAACATATGGGTTTTTTGTGACCGTCATTATATGTCCTTCAATTTAAGACAAAAGTCGAATGGTTACGGGCAGCCATTTTCAAGATGGCTGACACCGTAAACAGTTTTTATGAAATAGCACTTAAACCGTACAAAATTGAAGCGGACAATACATGGAAAAAATGTTCGCAGTTTCGAAATCTACAAAAAGTGTTTCAGGTGCGAAAGCGTAAAACTTGTCGTTTTTGAGTTATCGCCCTTGATTCTTATTTTTAATATGATTTTTTGTTTATAACTTTTTAACCATAAAAGATGATGAATGAAACATAGGGTTCATTTGAAACAGGATTAAATTACCTACAATTTGAACCCAAGCAGTACATGATTCGGTTGAACGGTTTCAAAATGGCGGCCAAAACAAGTTTCGCGAAACACGTTTTTTGCCAATAACTTGAAAACCATAACAGATAGTATGGTAAACATGTATACTTAAATGAATCAGTTTATAAAGAGCTACAATTTGAGTCCAAGGTCAACGGTCAGAGGTCAATGTCATTCCCTAGCAACAAGGTAACATTAATGAAAAGTCCTTAGCAACCATATATATTTTAAACCAAGACTACTTTTTGAGTTAAGAGTTAAGTTTTTTCAACCGGAAGTAACCCCTAGTCCATAGCAACCGTCATTAAAGTCCTTAGCAACCATACTTTTTCTGACTCTACGTCCCCTGCTCTTCATTCTGGAGCCTATATCACAATAATTGGCAACATCTTGTCATAAACAAAGTGACTCAAATGTCTTTAGTACTTGTATTAAATACCATAACAAAAACATAAGACAGGGAAAGACCTCACATTTGTTCTCTGAACAAATGACTTTTTAATTATTCTTTTTTTTTTTCTTCCAGTCGGGTACAAAAAGTGCCTTGACCGATTTTCATGAAATTTTGCACACTTATTCAGCACTACCAGGAATAGACTAGGCTATGGACACGACGCTAAATTATTTGTAGTTTCGGCGCAATAGCGCAAAACGCTGTTTACCCTTGTTATCAGATCTCCTCCGACACGGTAATAGTTATCAAGATTCTGTTTAGTGGAAATGGTAGCTCACATCCTGGTGATGATTTATCATGCAAAAAGAATGCTATAATTTACTTTCTGGTTGCGCGCGTATGGCGCAAACTTGGCGCAAAATGTAAAAGTTGTCCGATTTTGATGAAATTTTGTTTCCAGGAAGATTTGAGGGTCCTGATTACGAATCTGTGGTCAAATTTTTTTTTGCGTTTTGAGATATGCCCCCCGCGGGCTTTTTTTTTATGAAATGTTGTGCGCAGATAAACTACCAAGTTTTTCAACCGATCGAGCTGAAATTTTGCACAGTTGCTGAGAATAATGAGCTCTCGCGTTGTAGCTAAAAATAAAGTCTGTACCTGGCCCCGTTTTGAAGTTACGCCCCTTTCTGGCTTTTACTCAAAAATCGCTAATTTAGCCAAAAATTAACTTTTCCGTGCGGAAATTTTTGGTGCCCCCTCTCCGTCAAAATGTGCCCGACTGAAATCTGTCAAACATTCCAGCCGGGTCGCCTTATTTTTTTTTATACAAATTTTCTTTCTATTTTTTCGAAATTTCAAAAAACGTAACATGACCCCTCTTTGTACTTTTGTCAAATGCACCGGAAATGCCAAAATGCTGTCAAAACTAGCTGATATCCTAGCCAAATGTATGCACTAAAAGTCCCCGTTTACAAAAATGTCCTCTGGTTAATGAGTTTTTCAAAATTAAAGTTTTCTGCAGTCCCGTAAAACACACAAATTCCTGACGAATTTCCTCCAAATTTCACTATTCAACGTTATTCCTGTTTCGAAAATTGAATGTTTTCACTAAATTCGTCCTTAACTATTTAAAATAATCCAAAATGAACTAATTATGTCACTAGTTTTGCCTGTCATCAAATGTTGTAAACTATTGTCAAAAGATTCCCATAACAGGCACATTCTAATTATAAACTTGCTCATCCGTGACGTTCATGTATTCTAACTGTATACGTTGAGAGAATGGAAAATCAATATAGGTCTGACCCCTGCAAAGTCTACCGCTGTACTGAGAAATCTAAAAACTAAGTCGTAAAGTCATTCAAAAATGACGTCAAAGCGCGAGACACCAAGGATACCCAGATCAACAAAGTGATGTCGCCACCTAGTTTTGAATGAATAAAAAAAAATCACTCGTCCCTGCTCGCCCCCCCCCCCCCCGTTTTCCATTGCGATTTACTGATTGTTGTTTGTTTAAAACAAGAAAACAAAAGAAATAAACAAAATGAAACAAAACAAATAAAACAAAACAAAACAAAAAAAAACACACAAAAGAAAAAAACTTAAATGTCCCCGCCCCCATCTTTTCAGATACATGTATGGCAATAACATACATGTATGAACTACCCCCCCCCCCCCTTTTTTTTGAAAAACCAGCAAAAATAAAACAAACAAACAAACAAATGCCAGCAATGAGGCTCTTAACGGGGGAAAATCAGCCGTTTAATTAAGGTCTTTCCCTTTCCAAAGGGAAGACCTTATTGTATTTCGTCGGCCTATTATTATTATTCTTTTTTTTTTTTCTTCCAGTCGGGTACAAAAAGTGCCTTGACCGATTTTCATGAAATTTTGCACACTTATTCAGCACTACCAGGAATAGACTAGGCTATGGACACGACGCTAAATTATTTGTAGTTTCGGCGCAATAGCGCAAAACGCTGTTTACCCTTGTTATCAGATCTCCTCCGACACGGTAATAGTTATCAAGATTCTGTTTAGTGGAAATGGTAGCTCACATCCTGGTGATGATTTATCATGCAAAAAGAATGCTATAATTTACTTTCTGGTTGCGCGCGTATGGCGCAAACTTGGCGCAAAATGTAAAAGTTGTCCGATTTTGATGAAATTTTGTTTCCAGGAAGATTTGAGGGTCCTGATTACGAATCTGTGGTCAAATTTTTTTTTGCGTTTTGAGATATGCCCCCCGCGGGCTTTTTTTTTATGAAATGTTGTGCGCAGATAAACTACCAAGTTTTTCAACCGATCGAGCTGAAATTTTGCACAGTTGCTGAGAATAATGAGCTCTCGCGTTGTAGCTAAAAATAAAGTCTGTACCTGGCCCCGTTTTGAAGTTACGCCCCTTTCTGGCTTTTACTCAAAAATCGCTAATTTAGCCAAAAATTAACTTTTCCGTGCGGAAATTTTTGGTGCCCCCTCTCCGTCAAAATGTGCCCGACTGAAATCTGTCAAACATTCCAGCCGGGTCGCCTTATTTTTTTTTATACAAATTTTCTTTCTATTTTTTCGAAATTTCAAAAAACGTAACATGACCCCTCTTTGTACTTTTGTCAAATGCACCGGAAATGCCAAAATGCTGTCAAAACTAGCTGATATCCTAGCCAAATGTATGCACTAAAAGTCCCCGTTTACAAAAATGTCCTCTGGTTAATGAGTTTTTCAAAATTAAAGTTTTCTGCAGTCCCGTAAAACACACAAATTCCTGACGAATTTCCTCCAAATTTCACTATTCAACGTTATTCCTGTTTCGAAAATTGAATGTTTTCACTAAATTCGTCCTTAACTATTTAAAATAATCCAAAATGAACTAATTATGTCACTAGTTTTGCCTGTCATCAAATGTTGTAAACTATTGTCAAAAGATTCCCATAACAGGCACATTCTAATTATAAACTTGCTCATCCGTGACGTTCATGTATTCTAACTGTATACGTTGAGAGAATGGAAAATCAATATAGGTCTGACCCCTGCAAAGTCTACCGCTGTACTGAGAAATCTAAAAACTAAGTCGTAAAGTCATTCAAAAATGACGTCAAAGCGCGAGACACCAAGGATACCCAGATCAACAAAGTGATGTCGCCACCTAGTTTTGAATGAATAAAAAAAAATCACTCGTCCCTGCTCGCCCCCCCCCCCCCCCCCCCCCCCGTTTTCCATTGCGATTTACTGATTGTTGTTTGTTTAAAACAAGAAAACAAAAGAAATAAACAAAATGAAACAAAACAAATAAAACAAAACAAAACAAAAAAAAACACACAAAAGAAAAAAACTTAAATGTCCCCGCCCCCATCTTTTCAGATACATGTATGGCAATAACATACATGTATGAACTACCCCCCCCCCCTTTTTTTTGAAAAACCAGCAAAAATAAAACAAACAAACAAACAAATGCCAGCAATGAGGCTCTTAACGGGGGAAAATCAGCCGTTTAATTAAGGTCTTTCCCTTTCCAAAGGGAAGACCTTATTGTATTTCGTCGGCCTATTATTAAGGTCTTTCCCTTTCCAAAGGGAAGACCTTATTGTATTTCGTCGGCCTATTATTATTATTATTCTTTTTTTTTTTTCTTCCAGTCGGGTGCAAAAAGTGCCTTGACCGATTTTCATGAAATTTTGCACACTTACTCAGCACTACCAGGAATAGACAAGGCCATGGACACGACGCTAAATTATTTGTACTTTCGGCGCAATAGCGCAAAACGCTGTTTACCCTTGTTATCAGGTGAGCTCAGAAACGGTGATAGTTATCAAGATTCTGTTTAGTGAAAATGGTAGCTTACATCCAGGTGATGATTTATCATGCAAAAATAATGCTCTAATTTACTTCCTGGTTGCGCGCGTATGGCGCAAAGTTGGCGCAAAATGTCAAAGTTGTCCGATTTTGATGAAATTTGGTTTCCAGGTAGATTTGAGGGTCCTGATAACGAATCTGTGGTCAAAATTTTTTTTGCGTTTACCATTGCCAAAATGGCGGTCGTCAAATGTTTTTTTACTTATAACTCGAAAACCGTTAGAGATAGTATAGACAATATATGAACAAAAAATGATCGTCTTGATAAGACCTACAATTTGAGTCCAAGAAGTGCATGATTCGGTTGAGCAGTAACGAAATGGCGGCCGAAACAGGTTTTCGCGAAATAGGTTTTTTACCAATTACTTGAAAACCGTAACAGATAGTATAATAGACATGTGTATGAAAAATGACCGTTTTGACAAGACCTATCATTTAAGCCCATGAAATACATGCTACGGTTGAGTGGTTTCAAAATGGCGGCCAAAAACATCATCTTATGCATTATTTACTTGTATATAACATTTAAACAGTTACAGATAATATAGTAGATATATATATATAATTATTATCAGTTATTAAAGAGCTTGACTCTAAGACAAAGGTCAAAGGTCATAGGTCAACTTAACGGGAAAGACCTCTCATTTGTTCTCTGAACAAATGGCACTTTAATTATTATTCTTTTTTTTTTTTCTTCCAGTCGGGTACAAAAAGTGCCTTGACCGATTTTCATGAAATTTTGCACACTTATTCAGCACTACCAGGAATAGACTAGGCTATGGACACGACGCTAAATTATTTGTAGTTTCGGCGCAATAGCGCAAAACGCTGTTTACCCTTGTTATCAGATCTCCTCCGACACGGTAATAGTTATCAAGATTCTGTTTAGTGGAAATGGTAGCTCACATCCTGGTGATGATTTATCATGCAAAAAGAATGCTATAATTTACTTTCTGGTTGCGCGCGTATGGCGCAAACTTGGCGCAAAATGTAAAAGTTGTCCGATTTTGATGAAATTTTGTTTCCAGGAAGATTTGAGGGTCCTGATTACGAATCTGTGGTCAAATTTTTTTTTGCGTTTTGAGATATGCCCCCCGCGGGCTTTTTTTTTATGAAATGTTGTGCGCAGATAAACTACCAAGTTTTTCAACCGATCGAGCTGAAATTTTGCACAGTTGCTGAGAATAATGAGCTCTCGCGTTGTAGCTAAAAATAAAGTCTGTACCTGGCCCCGTTTTGAAGTTACGCCCCTTTCTGGCTTTTACTCAAAAATCGCTAATTTAGCCAAAAATTAACTTTTCCGTGCGGAAATTTTTGGTGCCCCCTCTCCGTCAAAATGTGCCCGACTGAAATCTGTCAAACATTCCAGCCGGGTCGCCTTATTTTTTTTTATACAAATTTTCTTTCTATTTTTTCGAAATTTCAAAAAACGTAACATGACCCCTCTTTGTACTTTTGTCAAATGCACCGGAAATGCCAAAATGCTGTCAAAACTAGCTGATATCCTAGCCAAATGTATGCACTAAAAGTCCCCGTTTACAAAAATGTCCTCTGGTTAATGAGTTTTTCAAAATTAAAGTTTTCTGCAGTCCCGTAAAACACACAAATTCCTGACGAATTTCCTCCAAATTTCACTATTCAACGTTATTCCTGTTTCGAAAATTGAATGTTTTCACTAAATTCGTCCTTAACTATTTAAAATAATCCAAAATGAACTAATTATGTCACTAGTTTTGCCTGTCATCAAATGTTGTAAACTATTGTCAAAAGATTCCCATAACAGGCACATTCTAATTATAAACTTGCTCATCCGTGACGTTCATGTATTCTAACTGTATACGTTGAGAGAATGGAAAATCAATATAGGTCTGACCCCTGCAAAGTCTACCGCTGTACTGAGAAATCTAAAAACTAAGTCGTAAAGTCATTCAAAAATGACGTCAAAGCGCGAGACACCAAGGATACCCAGATCAACAAAGTGATGTCGCCACCTAGTTTTGAATGAATAAAAAAAAATCACTCGTCCCTGCTCGCCCCCCCCCCCCCCGTTTTCCATTGCGATTTACTGATTGTTGTTTGTTTAAAACAAGAAAACAAAAGAAATAAACAAAATGAAACAAAACAAATAAAACAAAACAAAACAAAAAAAAACACACAAAAGAAAAAAACTTAAATGTCCCCGCCCCCATCTTTTCAGATACATGTATGGCAATAACATACATGTATGAACTACCCCCCCCCCTTTTTTTTGAAAAACCAGCAAAAATAAAACAAACAAACAAACAAATGCCAGCAATGAGGCTCTTAACGGGGGAAAATCAGCCGTTTAATTAAGGTCTTTCCCTTTCCAAAGGGAAGACCTTATTGTATTTCGTCGGCCTATTATTATTATTCTTTTTTTTTTTTCTTCCAGTCGGGTACAAAAAGTGCCTTGACCGATTTTCATGAAATTTTGCACACTTATTCAGCACTACCAGGAATAGACTAGGCTATGGACACGACGCTAAATTATTTGTAGTTTCGGCGCAATAGCGCAAAACGCTGTTTACCCTTGTTATCAGATCTCCTCCGACACGGTAATAGTTATCAAGATTCTGTTTAGTGGAAATGGTAGCTCACATCCTGGTGATGATTTATCATGCAAAAAGAATGCTATAATTTACTTTCTGGTTGCGCGCGTATGGCGCAAACTTGGCGCAAAATGTAAAAGTTGTCCGATTTTGATGAAATTTTGTTTCCAGGAAGATTTGAGGGTCCTGATTACGAATCTGTGGTCAAATTTTTTTTTGCGTTTTGAGATATGCCCCCCGCGGGCTTTTTTTTTATGAAATGTTGTGCGCAGATAAACTACCAAGTTTTTCAACCGATCGAGCTGAAATTTTGCACAGTTGCTGAGAATAATGAGCTCTCGCGTTGTAGCTAAAAATAAAGTCTGTACCTGGCCCCGTTTTGAAGTTACGCCCCTTTCTGGCTTTTACTCAAAAATCGCTAATTTAGCCAAAAATTAACTTTTCCGTGCGGAAATTTTTGGTGCCCCCTCTCCGTCAAAATGTGCCCGACTGAAATCTGTCAAACATTCCAGCCGGGTCGCCTTATTTTTTTTTATACAAATTTTCTTTCTATTTTTTCGAAATTTCAAAAAACGTAACATGACCCCTCTTTGTACTTTTGTCAAATGCACCGGAAATGCCAAAATGCTGTCAAAACTAGCTGATATCCTAGCCAAATGTATGCACTAAAAGTCCCCGTTTACAAAAATGTCCTCTGGTTAATGAGTTTTTCAAAATTAAAGTTTTCTGCAGTCCCGTAAAACACACAAATTCCTGACGAATTTCCTCCAAATTTCACTATTCAACGTTATTCCTGTTTCGAAAATTGAATGTTTTCACTAAATTCGTCCTTAACTATTTAAAATAATCCAAAATGAACTAATTATGTCACTAGTTTTGCCTGTCATCAAATGTTGTAAACTATTGTCAAAAGATTCCCATAACAGGCACATTCTAATTATAAACTTGCTCATCCGTGACGTTCATGTATTCTAACTGTATACGTTGAGAGAATGGAAAATCAATATAGGTCTGACCCCTGCAAAGTCTACCGCTGTACTGAGAAATCTAAAAACTAAGTCGTAAAGTCATTCAAAAATGACGTCAAAGCGCGAGACACCAAGGATACCCAGATCAACAAAGTGATGTCGCCACCTAGTTTTGAATGAATAAAAAAAAATCACTCGTCCCTGCTCGCCCCCCCCCCCCCGTTTTCCATTGCGATTTACTGATTGTTGTTTGTTTAAAACAAGAAAACAAAAGAAATAAACAAAATGAAACAAAACAAATAAAACAAAACAAAACAAAAAAAAACACACAAAAGAAAAAAACTTAAATGTCCCCGCCCCCATCTTTTCAGATACATGTATGGCAATAACATACATGTATGAACTACCCCCCCCCCTTTTTTTTGAAAAACCAGCAAAAATAAAACAAACAAACAAACAAATGCCAGCAATGAGGCTCTTAACGGGGGAAAATCAGCCGTTTAATTAAGGTCTTTCCCTTTCCAAAGGGAAGACCTTATTGTATTTCGTCGGCCTATTATTATTATTCTTTTTTTTTTTTCTTCCAGTCGGGTACAAAAAGTGCCTTGACCGATTTTCATGAAATTTTGCACACTTATTCAGCACTACCAGGAATAGACTAGGCTATGGACACGACGCTAAATTATTTGTAGTTTCGGCGCAATAGCGCAAAACGCTGTTTACCCTTGTTATCAGATCTCCTCCGACACGGTAATAGTTATCAAGATTCTGTTTAGTGGAAATGGTAGCTCACATCCTGGTGATGATTTATCATGCAAAAAGAATGCTATAATTTACTTTCTGGTTGCGCGCGTATGGCGCAAACTTGGCGCAAAATGTAAAAGTTGTCCGATTTTGATGAAATTTTGTTTCCAGGAAGATTTGAGGGTCCTGATTACGAATCTGTGGTCAAATTTTTTTTTGCGTTTTGAGATATGCCCCCCGCGGGCTTTTTTTTTATGAAATGTTGTGCGCAGATAAACTACCAAGTTTTTCAACCGATCGAGCTGAAATTTTGCACAGTTGCTGAGAATAATGAGCTCTCGCGTTGTAGCTAAAAATAAAGTCTGTACCTGGCCCCGTTTTGAAGTTACGCCCCTTTCTGGCTTTTACTCAAAAATCGCTAATTTAGCCAAAAATTAACTTTTCCGTGCGGAAATTTTTGGTGCCCCCTCTCCGTCAAAATGTGCCCGACTGAAATCTGTCAAACATTCCAGCCGGGTCGCCTTATTTTTTTTTATACAAATTTTCTTTCTATTTTTTCGAAATTTCAAAAAACGTAACATGACCCCTCTTTGTACTTTTGTCAAATGCACCGGAAATGCCAAAATGCTGTCAAAACTAGCTGATATCCTAGCCAAATGTATGCACTAAAAGTCCCCGTTTACAAAAATGTCCTCTGGTTAATGAGTTTTTCAAAATTAAAGTTTTCTGCAGTCCCGTAAAACACACAAATTCCTGACGAATTTCCTCCAAATTTCACTATTCAACGTTATTCCTGTTTCGAAAATTGAATGTTTTCACTAAATTCGTCCTTAACTATTTAAAATAATCCAAAATGAACTAATTATGTCACTAGTTTTGCCTGTCATCAAATGTTGTAAACTATTGTCAAAAGATTCCCATAACAGGCACATTCTAATTATAAACTTGCTCATCCGTGACGTTCATGTATTCTAACTGTATACGTTGAGAGAATGGAAAATCAATATAGGTCTGACCCCTGCAAAGTCTACCGCTGTACTGAGAAATCTAAAAACTAAGTCGTAAAGTCATTCAAAAATGACGTCAAAGCGCGAGACACCAAGGATACCCAGATCAACAAAGTGATGTCGCCACCTAGTTTTGAATGAATAAAAAAAAATCACTCGTCCCTGCTCGCCCCCCCCCCCCCCGTTTTCCATTGCGATTTACTGATTGTTGTTTGTTTAAAACAAGAAAACAAAAGAAATAAACAAAATGAAACAAAACAAATAAAACAAAACAAAACAAAAAAAAACACACAAAAGAAAAAAACTTAAATGTCCCCGCCCCCATCTTTTCAGATACATGTATGGCAATAACATACATGTATGAACTACCCCCCCCCCTTTTTTTTGAAAAACCAGCAAAAATAAAACAAACAAACAAACAAATGCCAGCAATGAGGCTCTTAACGGGGGAAAATCAGCCGTTTAATTAAGGTCTTTCCCTTTCCAAAGGGAAGACCTTATTGTATTTCGTCGGCCTATTATTATTATTCTTTTTTTTTTTTCTTCCAGTCGGGTACAAAAAGTGCCTTGACCGATTTTCATGAAATTTTGCACACTTATTCAGCACTACCAGGAATAGACTAGGCTATGGACACGACGCTAAATTATTTGTAGTTTCGGCGCAATAGCGCAAAACGCTGTTTACCCTTGTTATCAGATCTCCTCCGACACGGTAATAGTTATCAAGATTCTGTTTAGTGGAAATGGTAGCTCACATCCTGGTGATGATTTATCATGCAAAAAGAATGCTATAATTTACTTTCTGGTTGCGCGCGTATGGCGCAAACTTGGCGCAAAATGTAAAAGTTGTCCGATTTTGATGAAATTTTGTTTCCAGGAAGATTTGAGGGTCCTGATTACGAATCTGTGGTCAAATTTTTTTTTGCGTTTTGAGATATGCCCCCCGCGGGCTTTTTTTTTATGAAATGTTGTGCGCAGATAAACTACCAAGTTTTTCAACCGATCGAGCTGAAATTTTGCACAGTTGCTGAGAATAATGAGCTCTCGCGTTGTAGCTAAAAATAAAGTCTGTACCTGGCCCCGTTTTGAAGTTACGCCCCTTTCTGGCTTTTACTCAAAAATCGCTAATTTAGCCAAAAATTAACTTTTCCGTGCGGAAATTTTTGGTGCCCCCTCTCCGTCAAAATGTGCCCGACTGAAATCTGTCAAACATTCCAGCCGGGTCGCCTTATTTTTTTTTATACAAATTTTCTTTCTATTTTTTCGAAATTTCAAAAAACGTAACATGACCCCTCTTTGTACTTTTGTCAAATGCACCGGAAATGCCAAAATGCTGTCAAAACTAGCTGATATCCTAGCCAAATGTATGCACTAAAAGTCCCCGTTTACAAAAATGTCCTCTGGTTAATGAGTTTTTCAAAATTAAAGTTTTCTGCAGTCCCGTAAAACACACAAATTCCTGACGAATTTCCTCCAAATTTCACTATTCAACGTTATTCCTGTTTCGAAAATTGAATGTTTTCACTAAATTCGTCCTTAACTATTTAAAATAATCCAAAATGAACTAATTATGTCACTAGTTTTGCCTGTCATCAAATGTTGTAAACTATTGTCAAAAGATTCCCATAACAGGCACATTCTAATTATAAACTTGCTCATCCGTGACGTTCATGTATTCTAACTGTATACGTTGAGAGAATGGAAAATCAATATAGGTCTGACCCCTGCAAAGTCTACCGCTGTACTGAGAAATCTAAAAACTAAGTCGTAAAGTCATTCAAAAATGACGTCAAAGCGCGAGACACCAAGGATACCCAGATCAACAAAGTGATGTCGCCACCTAGTTTTGAATGAATAAAAAAAAATCACTCGTCCCTGCTCGCCCCCCCCCCCCCGTTTTCCATTGCGATTTACTGATTGTTGTTTGTTTAAAACAAGAAAACAAAAGAAATAAACAAAATGAAACAAAACAAATAAAACAAAACAAAACAAAAAAAAACACACAAAAGAAAAAAACTTAAATGTCCCCGCCCCCATCTTTTCAGATACATGTATGGCAATAACATACATGTATGAACTACCCCCCCCCCTTTTTTTTGAAAAACCAGCAAAAATAAAACAAACAAACAAACAAATGCCAGCAATGAGGCTCTTAACGGGGGAAAATCAGCCGTTTAATTAAGGTCTTTCCCTTTCCAAAGGGAAGACCTTATTGTATTTCGTCGGCCTATTATTATTATTCTTTTTTTTTTTTCTTCCAGTCGGGTACAAAAAGTGCCTTGACCGATTTTCATGAAATTTTGCACACTTATTCAGCACTACCAGGAATAGACTAGGCTATGGACACGACGCTAAATTATTTGTAGTTTCGGCGCAATAGCGCAAAACGCTGTTTACCCTTGTTATCAGATCTCCTCCGACACGGTAATAGTTATCAAGATTCTGTTTAGTGGAAATGGTAGCTCACATCCTGGTGATGATTTATCATGCAAAAAGAATGCTATAATTTACTTTCTGGTTGCGCGCGTATGGCGCAAACTTGGCGCAAAATGTAAAAGTTGTCCGATTTTGATGAAATTTTGTTTCCAGGAAGATTTGAGGGTCCTGATTACGAATCTGTGGTCAAATTTTTTTTTGCGTTTTGAGATATGCCCCCCGCGGGCTTTTTTTTTATGAAATGTTGTGCGCAGATAAACTACCAAGTTTTTCAACCGATCGAGCTGAAATTTTGCACAGTTGCTGAGAATAATGAGCTCTCGCGTTGTAGCTAAAAATAAAGTCTGTACCTGGCCCCGTTTTGAAGTTACGCCCCTTTCTGGCTTTTACTCAAAAATCGCTAATTTAGCCAAAAATTAACTTTTCCGTGCGGAAATTTTTGGTGCCCCCTCTCCGTCAAAATGTGCCCGACTGAAATCTGTCAAACATTCCAGCCGGGTCGCCTTATTTTTTTTTATACAAATTTTCTTTCTATTTTTTCGAAATTTCAAAAAACGTAACATGACCCCTCTTTGTACTTTTGTCAAATGCACCGGAAATGCCAAAATGCTGTCAAAACTAGCTGATATCCTAGCCAAATGTATGCACTAAAAGTCCCCGTTTACAAAAATGTCCTCTGGTTAATGAGTTTTTCAAAATTAAAGTTTTCTGCAGTCCCGTAAAACACACAAATTCCTGACGAATTTCCTCCAAATTTCACTATTCAACGTTATTCCTGTTTCGAAAATTGAATGTTTTCACTAAATTCGTCCTTAACTATTTAAAATAATCCAAAATGAACTAATTATGTCACTAGTTTTGCCTGTCATCAAATGTTGTAAACTATTGTCAAAAGATTCCCATAACAGGCACATTCTAATTATAAACTTGCTCATCCGTGACGTTCATGTATTCTAACTGTATACGTTGAGAGAATGGAAAATCAATATAGGTCTGACCCCTGCAAAGTCTACCGCTGTACTGAGAAATCTAAAAACTAAGTCGTAAAGTCATTCAAAAATGACGTCAAAGCGCGAGACACCAAGGATACCCAGATCAACAAAGTGATGTCGCCACCTAGTTTTGAATGAATAAAAAAAAATCACTCGTCCCTGCTCGCCCCCCCCCCCCCCGTTTTCCATTGCGATTTACTGATTGTTGTTTGTTTAAAACAAGAAAACAAAAGAAATAAACAAAATGAAACAAAACAAATAAAACAAAACAAAACAAAAAAAAACACACAAAAGAAAAAAACTTAAATGTCCCCGCCCCCATCTTTTCAGATACATGTATGGCAATAACATACATGTATGAACTACCCCCCCCCTTTTTTTTGAAAAACCAGCAAAAATAAAACAAACAAACAAACAAATGCCAGCAATGAGGCTCTTAACGGGGGAAAATCAGCCGTTTAATTAAGGTCTTTCCCTTTCCAAAGGGAAGACCTTATTGTATTTCGTCGGCCTATTATTAAGGTCTTTCCCTTTCCAAAGGGAAGACCTTATTGTATTTCGTCGGCCTATTATTATTATTATTCTTTTTTTTTTTTCTTCCAGTCGGGTACAAAAAGTGCCTTGACCGATTTTCATGAAATTTTGCACACTTATTCAGCACTACCAGGAATAGACTAGGCTATGGACACGACGCTAAATTATTTGTAGTTTCGGCGCAATAGTGCAAAACGCTGTTTACCCTTGTTATCAGATCTCCTCCGACACGGTAATAGTTATCAAGATTCTGTTTAGTGGAAATGGTAGCTCACATCCTGGTGATGATTTATCATGCAAAAAGAATGCTATAATTTACTTTCTGGTTGCGCGCGTATGGCGCAAACTTGGCGCAAAATGTAAAAGTTGTCCGATTTTGATGAAATTTTGTTTCCAGGAAGATTTGAGGGTCCTGATTACGAATCTGTGGTCAAATTTTTTTTTGCGTTTTGAGATATGCCCCCCGCGGGCTTTTTTTTTATGAAATGTTGTGCGCAGATAAACTACCAAGTTTTTCAACCGATCGAGCTGAAATTTTGCACAGTTGCTGAGAATAATGAGCTCTCGCGTTGTAGCTAAAAATAAAGTCTGTACCTGGCCCCGTTTTGAAGTTACGCCCCTTTCTGGCTTTTACTCAAAAATCGCTAATTTAGCCAAAAATTAACTTTTCCGTGCGGAAATTTTTGGTGCCCCCTCTCCGTCAAAATGTGCCCGACTGAAATCTGTCAAACATTCCAGCCGGGTCGCCTTATTTTTTTTTATACAAATTTTCTTTCTATTTTTTCGAAATTTCAAAAAACGTAACATGACCCCTCTTTGTACTTTTGTCAAATGCACCGGAAGTGCCAAAATGCTGTCAAAACTAGCTGATATCCTAGCCAAATGTATGCACTAAAAGTCCCCGTTTACAAAAATGTCCTCTGGTTAATGAGTTTTTCAAAATTAAAGTTTTCTGCAGTCCCGTAAAACACACAAATTCCTGACGAATTTCCTCCAAATTTCACTATTCAACGTTATTCCTGTTTCGAAAATTGAATGTTTTCACTAAATTCGTCCTTAACTATTTAAAATAATCCAAAATGAACTAATTATGTCACTAGTTTTGCCTGTCATCAAATGTTGTAAACTATTGTCAAAAGATTCCCATAACAGGCACATTCTAATTATAAACTTGCTCATCCGTGACGTTCATGTATTCTAACTGTATACGTTGAGAGAATGGAAAATCAATATAGGTCTGACCCCTGCAAAGTCTACCGCTGTACTGAGAAATCTAAAAACTAAGTCGTAAAGTCATTCAAAAATGACGTCAAAGCGCGAGACACCAAGGATACCCAGATCAACAAAGTGATGTCGCCACCTAGTTTTGAATGAATAAAATAAAATCACTCGTCCCCGCTCGCCCCCCCCCGTTTTCCATTGCGATTTACTGATTGTTGTTTGTTTAAAACAAGAAAACAAAAGAAATAAACAAAATGAAACAAAACAAATAAAACAAAACAAAACAAAAAAAAAAAAAACACACAAAAGAAAAAAACTTAAATGTCCCCGCCCCCATCTTTTCAGATACATGTATGGCAATAACATACATGTATGAACTACCCCCCCCCCCCCCCTTTTTTGAAAAACCAGCAAAAACAAAACAAACAAATGCCAGCAATGAGGCTCTTAACGGGGGAAAATCAGCCGTTTAATTAAGGTCTTTCCCTTTCCAAAGGGAAGACCTTATTGTATTTCGTCGGCCTATTATTATTAAGGTCTTTCCCTTTCCAAAGGGAAGACCTTATTGTATTTCGTCGGCCTATTATTATTATTATTATTATTATTCTTTTTTTTTTTTCTTCCAGTCGGGTGCAAAAAGTGTCTTGACCGATTTTTATGAAATTTTGCACACTTACTCAGCACTACCAGGAATGGACTAGGCTATGGACACGACGCTAAATTATTTGTAGTTTCGGCGCAATAGCGCAAAACGCTGTTTACCCTTGTTATCAGGTGAGCTCAGAAACGGTAATAGTTATCAAGATTCTGATTAGTGAAAATGGTAGCTTACATCCTGGTGATAATTTATCATGCAAAAAGAATGCTTTAATTTACTTCCTGGTTGCGCGCGTATGGCGCAAACTTGGCGCAAAATGTCAAAGTTGTCCGATTTTGATGAAATTTGGTTTCAAGGTAGATTTGAGGGTCCTGATTACGAATCTGTGGTCAATTTTTTTTTTGCGTTTGCCATTGCCAAAATGGCGGTCATAAAATGGTTTTTTACTTATAACTCGAAAACCGTAAGAGATAGTATAGACAATATATGAACAAAAAATGATCGTCTTGAAAAGACCTACAATTTGAGTCCAAGAAGTGCATGATTCGGTTGAGCGGTTTCGAAATAACGGCCGAAACAGGTTTTCGCGAAATAGGTTTTTTGCCAATAACTTGAAAACCGTAACAGATAGTATAATAGACATGTGTATGAAAAATGACCGTCTTGACAAGACCTACCAGTTAAGCCCAAGAAGTACATATAACGGTTGACTGGTTTCAAAATGGCGGCCAAAAACGTCATCCTATGCATTATTTACTTGTATATAACATTTAAACGGTTACAGATAATATAGTAAATAAATATAAATTTATTATCAGTAATTAAAGAGCTTGACTTTAATACAAAGGTCAAAGGTCATAGGTCAACTTAACGGGAAAGACCTCTCATTTGTTCTCTGAACAAATGGCACTTTAATTATTATTCTTTTTTTTTTTTCTTCCAGTCGGGTACAAAAAGTGCCTTGACCGATTTTCATGAAATTTTGCACACTTATTCAGCACTACCAGGAATAGACTAGGCTATGGACACGACGCTAAATTATTTGTAGTTTCGGCGCAATAGCGCAAAACGCTGTTTACCCTTGTTATCAGATCTCCTCCGACACGGTAATAGTTATCAAGATTCTGTTTAGTGGAAATGGTAGCTCACATCCTGGTGATGATTTATCATGCAAAAAGAATGCTATAATTTACTTTCTGGTTGCGCGCGTATGGCGCAAACTTGGCGCAAAATGTAAAAGTTGTCCGATTTTGATGAAATTTTGTTTCCAGGAAGATTTGAGGGTCCTGATTACGAATCTGTGGTCAAATTTTTTTTTGCGTTTTGAGATATGCCCCCCGCGGGCTTTTTTTTTATGAAATGTTGTGCGCAGATAAACTACCAAGTTTTTCAACCGATCGAGCTGAAATTTTGCACAGTTGCTGAGAATAATGAGCTCTCGCGTTGTAGCTAAAAATAAAGTCTGTACCTGGCCCCGTTTTGAAGTTACGCCCCTTTCTGGCTTTTACTCAAAAATCGCTAATTTAGCCAAAAATTAACTTTTCCGTGCGGAAATTTTTGGTGCCCCCTCTCCGTCAAAATGTGCCCGACTGAAATCTGTCAAACATTCCAGCCGGGTCGCCTTATTTTTTTTTATACAAATTTTCTTTCTATTTTTTCGAAATTTCAAAAAACGTAACATGACCCCTCTTTGTACTTTTGTCAAATGCACCGGAAATGCCAAAATGCTGTCAAAACTAGCTGATATCCTAGCCAAATGTATGCACTAAAAGTCCCCGTTTACAAAAATGTCCTCTGGTTAATGAGTTTTTCAAAATTAAAGTTTTCTGCAGTCCCGTAAAACACACAAATTCCTGACGAATTTCCTCCAAATTTCACTATTCAACGTTATTCCTGTTTCGAAAATTGAATGTTTTCACTAAATTCGTCCTTAACTATTTAAAATAATCCAAAATGAACTAATTATGTCACTAGTTTTGCCTGTCATCAAATGTTGTAAACTATTGTCAAAAGATTCCCATAACAGGCACATTCTAATTATAAACTTGCTCATCCGTGACGTTCATGTATTCTAACTGTATACGTTGAGAGAATGGAAAATCAATATAGGTCTGACCCCTGCAAAGTCTACCGCTGTACTGAGAAATCTAAAAACTAAGTCGTAAAGTCATTCAAAAATGACGTCAAAGCGCGAGACACCAAGGATACCCAGATCAACAAAGTGATGTCGCCACCTAGTTTTGAATGAATAAAAAAAAATCACTCGTCCCTGCTCGCCCCCCCCCCCCCCCGTTTTCCATTGCGATTTACTGATTGTTGTTTGTTTAAAACAAGAAAACAAAAGAAATAAACAAAATGAAACAAAACAAATAAAACAAAACAAAACAAAAAAAAACACACAAAAGAAAAAAACTTAAATGTCCCCGCCCCCATCTTTTCAGATACATGTATGGCAATAACATACATGTATGAACTACCCCCCCCCCTTTTTTTTGAAAAACCAGCAAAAATAAAACAAACAAACAAACAAATGCCAGCAATGAGGCTCTTAACGGGGGAAAATCAGCCGTTTAATTAAGGTCTTTCCCTTTCCAAAGGGAAGACCTTATTGTATTTCGTCGGCCTATTATTAAGGTCTTTCCCTTTCCAAAGGGAAGACCTTATTGTATTTCGTCGGCCTATTATTATTATTATTCTTTTTTTTTTTTCTTCCAGTCGGGTGCAAAAAGTGCCTTGACCGATTTTCATGAAATTTTGCACACTTACTCAGCACTACCAGGAATAGACTAGGCCATGGACACGACGCTAAATTATTTGTACTTTCGGCGCAATAGCGCAAAACGCTGTTTACCCTTGTTATCAGGTGAGCTCAGAAACGGTAATAGTTATCAAGATTCTGTTTAATGAAAATGGTAGCTTACATCCTGGTGATGATTTATCATGCAAAAAGAATGCTGTAATTTACTTCCTGGTTGCGCGCGTATGGCGCAAAGTTGGCGCAAAATGTCAAAGTTGTCCGATTTTGATGAAATTTGGTTTCCAGGTAGATTTGAGGGTCCTGATAACGAATCTGTGGTCAAAATTTTTTTTGCGTTTACCATTGCCAAAATGGCGGTCGTCAAATGGTTTTTTACTTATAACTCGAAAACCGTTAGAGATAGTATAGACAATATATGAACAAAAAATGATCGTCTTGAAAAGACCTACAATTTGAGTCCAAGAAGTGCATGATTCGGTTGAGCAGTAACGAAATGGCGGCCGAAACAGGTTTTCGCGAAATAGGTTTTTTACCAATAACTTGAAAACCGTAACAGATAGTATAATAGACATGTGTATGAAAAATGACCGTCTTGACAAGACCTATCATTAAAGCCCAAGAAATACATGTTACGGTTGAGTGGTTTCAAAATGGCGGCCAAAAACATCATCTTATGCATTATTTACTTGTATATAACATTTAACAGTTACAGATAATATAGTAGATATATATATATATTTATTATCAGTTATTAAAGAGCTTGACTCTAAGACAAAGGTCAAAGGTCATAGGTCAACTTAACGGGAAAGACCTCTCATTTGTTCTCTGAACAAATGGCACTTTAATTATTATTCTTTTTTTTTTTTCTTCCAGTCGGGTACAAAAAGTGCCTTGACCGATTTTCATGAAATTTTGCACACTTATTCAGCACTACCAGGAATAGACTAGGCTATGGACACGACGCTAAATTATTTGTAGTTTCGGCGCAATAGCGCAAAACGCTGTTTACCCTTGTTATCAGATCTCCTCCGACACGGTAATAGTTATCAAGATTCTGTTTAGTGGAAATGGTAGCTCACATCCTGGTGATGATTTATCATGCAAAAAGAATGCTATAATTTACTTTCTGGTTGCGCGCGTATGGCGCAAACTTGGCGCAAAATGTAAAAGTTGTCCGATTTTGATGAAATTTTGTTTCCAGGAAGATTTGAGGGTCCTGATTACGAATCTGTGGTCAAATTTTTTTTTGCGTTTTGAGATATGCCCCCCGCGGGCTTTTTTTTTATGAAATGTTGTGCGCAGATAAACTACCAAGTTTTTCAACCGATCGAGCTGAAATTTTGCACAGTTGCTGAGAATAATGAGCTCTCGCGTTGTAGCTAAAAATAAAGTCTGTACCTGGCCCCGTTTTGAAGTTACGCCCCTTTCTGGCTTTTACTCAAAAATCGCTAATTTAGCCAAAAATTAACTTTTCCGTGCGGAAATTTTTGGTGCCCCCTCTCCGTCAAAATGTGCCCGACTGAAATCTGTCAAACATTCCAGCCGGGTCGCCTTATTTTTTTTTATACAAATTTTCTTTCTATTTTTTCGAAATTTCAAAAAACGTAACATGACCCCTCTTTGTACTTTTGTCAAATGCACCGGAAATGCCAAAATGCTGTCAAAACTAGCTGATATCCTAGCCAAATGTATGCACTAAAAGTCCCCGTTTACAAAAATGTCCTCTGGTTAATGAGTTTTTCAAAATTAAAGTTTTCTGCAGTCCCGTAAAACACACAAATTCCTGACGAATTTCCTCCAAATTTCACTATTCAACGTTATTCCTGTTTCGAAAATTGAATGTTTTCACTAAATTCGTCCTTAACTATTTAAAATAATCCAAAATGAACTAATTATGTCACTAGTTTTGCCTGTCATCAAATGTTGTAAACTATTGTCAAAAGATTCCCATAACAGGCACATTCTAATTATAAACTTGCTCATCCGTGACGTTCATGTATTCTAACTGTATACGTTGAGAGAATGGAAAATCAATATAGGTCTGACCCCTGCAAAGTCTACCGCTGTACTGAGAAATCTAAAAACTAAGTCGTAAAGTCATTCAAAAATGACGTCAAAGCGCGAGACACCAAGGATACCCAGATCAACAAAGTGATGTCGCCACCTAGTTTTGAATGAATAAAAAAAAATCACTCGTCCCTGCTCGCCCCCCCCCCCCCCCGTTTTCCATTGCGATTTACTGATTGTTGTTTGTTTAAAACAAGAAAACAAAAGAAATAAACAAAATGAAACAAAACAAATAAAACAAAACAAAACAAAAAAAAAACACACAAAAGAAAAAAACTTAAATGTCCCCGCCCCCATCTTTTCAGATACATGTATGGCAATAACATACATGTATGAACTACCCCCCCCCCTTTTTTTTGAAAAACCAGCAAAAATAAAACAAACAAACAAACAAATGCCAGCAATGAGGCTCTTAACGGGGGAAAATCAGCCGTTTAATTAAGGTCTTTCCCTTTCCAAAGGGAAGACCTTATTGTATTTCGTCGGCCTATTATTATTATTCTTTTTTTTTTTTCTTCCAGTCGGGTACAAAAAGTGCCTTGACCGATTTTCATGAAATTTTGCACACTTATTCAGCACTACCAGGAATAGACTAGGCTATGGACACGACGCTAAATTATTTGTAGTTTCGGCGCAATAGCGCAAAACGCTGTTTACCCTTGTTATCAGATCTCCTCCGACACGGTAATAGTTATCAAGATTCTGTTTAGTGGAAATGGTAGCTCACATCCTGGTGATGATTTATCATGCAAAAAGAATGCTATAATTTACTTTCTGGTTGCGCGCGTATGGCGCAAACTTGGCGCAAAATGTAAAAGTTGTCCGATTTTGATGAAATTTTGTTTCCAGGAAGATTTGAGGGTCCTGATTACGAATCTGTGGTCAAATTTTTTTTTGCGTTTTGAGATATGCCCCCCGCGGGCTTTTTTTTTATGAAATGTTGTGCGCAGATAAACTACCAAGTTTTTCAACCGATCGAGCTGAAATTTTGCACAGTTGCTGAGAATAATGAGCTCTCGCGTTGTAGCTAAAAATAAAGTCTGTACCTGGCCCCGTTTTGAAGTTACGCCCCTTTCTGGCTTTTACTCAAAAATCGCTAATTTAGCCAAAAATTAACTTTTCCGTGCGGAAATTTTTGGTGCCCCCTCTCCGTCAAAATGTGCCCGACTGAAATCTGTCAAACATTCCAGCCGGGTCGCCTTATTTTTTTTTATACAAATTTTCTTTCTATTTTTTCGAAATTTCAAAAAACGTAACATGACCCCTCTTTGTACTTTTGTCAAATGCACCGGAAATGCCAAAATGCTGTCAAAACTAGCTGATATCCTAGCCAAATGTATGCACTAAAAGTCCCCGTTTACAAAAATGTCCTCTGGTTAATGAGTTTTTCAAAATTAAAGTTTTCTGCAGTCCCGTAAAACACACAAATTCCTGACGAATTTCCTCCAAATTTCACTATTCAACGTTATTCCTGTTTCGAAAATTGAATGTTTTCACTAAATTCGTCCTTAACTATTTAAAATAATCCAAAATGAACTAATTATGTCACTAGTTTTGCCTGTCATCAAATGTTGTAAACTATTGTCAAAAGATTCCCATAACAGGCACATTCTAATTATAAACTTGCTCATCCGTGACGTTCATGTATTCTAACTGTATACGTTGAGAGAATGGAAAATCAATATAGGTCTGACCCCTGCAAAGTCTACCGCTGTACTGAGAAATCTAAAAACTAAGTCGTAAAGTCATTCAAAAATGACGTCAAAGCGCGAGACACCAAGGATACCCAGATCAACAAAGTGATGTCGCCACCTAGTTTTGAATGAATAAAAAAAAATCACTCGTCCCTGCTCGCCCCCCCCCCCCCCCCGTTTTCCATTGCGATTTACTGATTGTTGTTTGTTTAAAACAAGAAAACAAAAGAAATAAACAAAATGAAACAAAACAAATAAAACAAAACAAAACAAAAAAAAACACACAAAAGAAAAAAACTTAAATGTCCCCGCCCCCATCTTTTCAGATACATGTATGGCAATAACATACATGTATGAACTACCCCCCCCCCTTTTTTTTGAAAAACCAGCAAAAATAAAACAAACAAACAAACAAATGCCAGCAATGAGGCTCTTAACGGGGGAAAATCAGCCGTTTAATTAAGGTCTTTCCCTTTCCAAAGGGAAGACCTTATTGTATTTCGTCGGCCTATTATTATTATTAAGGTCTTTCCCTTTCCAAAGGGAAGACCTTATTGTATTTCGTCGGCCTATTATTATTATTATTATTATTCTTTTTTTTTTTCTTCCAGTCGGGTGCAAAAAGTGCCTTGACCGATTTTCATGAAATTTTGCACACTTACTCAGCACTACCAGGAATAGACTAGGCCATGGACACGACGCTAAATTATTTGTAGTTTCGGCGCAATAGCGCAAAACGCTGTTTACCCTTGTTATCAGGTGAGCTCAGAAACGGTAATAGTTATCAAGATTCTGTTTAGTGAAAATGCTAGCTTACATCCTGGTGATGATTTATCATGCAAAAAGAATGCTGTAATTTACTTCCTGGTTGCGCGCGTATGGCGCAAACTTGGCGCAAAATGTCAAAGTTGTCCGATTTTGATGAAATTTGGTATCCCGGTAGATTTGAAGGTCCTGATTACGAATCTGTGGTCAAAATTTTTTTTGCGTTTACCATTGCCAAAATGGCGGTCGTCAAATGGTTTTTTACTTATAACTCGAAAACCGTTAGAGATAGTATAGACAATATATGAACAAAAAATGATCGTCTTGAAAAGACCTACAATTTAAGTCCAAGAAGTGCATGATTCGGTTGAGCGGTTTCGAAATGGCGGCCGAAACAGGTTTTCGCGAAATAGGTTTTTTGCCAATAACTTGAAAACCGTAACAGATAGTATAATAGACATGTGTATGAAAAATGACCGTCTTGACAAGACCTATCCATTAAGCCCAAGAAGTACATGTAATGGTTGACTGGTTTCAAAATGGCGGCCAAAAACATCATCCAGTGCATTATTTACTTCTATATAACAATTAAAGGTTACAGATAATATAGTAAATATATATATATTTATTATCAGTAATTCAAGAGCTTGACTATAAGAAAAAGGTCAAAGGTCATAGGTCAATTTACGGGAAAGACCTCTCATTTGTTCTCTGAACAAATGGCACTTTAATTCTTTTTTTTTTTTCTTCCAGTCGGGTACAAAAAGTGCCTTGACCGATTTTCATGAAATTTTGCACACTTATTCAGCACTACCAGGAATAGACTAGGCTATGGACACGACGCTAAATTATTTGTAGTTTCGGCGCAATAGCGCAAAACGCTGTTTACCCTTGTTATCAGATCTCCTCCGACACGGTAATAGTTATCAAGATTCTGTTTAGTGGAAATGGTAGCTCACATCCTGGTGATGATTTATCATGCAAAAAGAATGCTATAATTTACTTTCTGGTTGCGCGCGTATGGCGCAAACTTGGCGCAAAATGTAAAAGTTGTCCGATTTTGATGAAATTTTGTTTCCAGGAAGATTTGAGGGTCCTGATTACGAATCTGTGGTCAAATTTTTTTTTGCGTTTTGAGATATGCCCCCCGCGGGCTTTTTTTTTATGAAATGTTGTGCGCAGATAAACTACCAAGTTTTTCAACCGATCGAGCTGAAATTTTGCACAGTTGCTGAGAATAATGAGCTCTCGCGTTGTAGCTAAAAATAAAGTCTGTACCTGGCCCCGTTTTGAAGTTACGCCCCTTTCTGGCTTTTACTCAAAAATCGCTAATTTAGCCAAAAATTAACTTTTCCGTGCGGAAATTTTTGGTGCCCCCTCTCCGTCAAAATGTGCCCGACTGAAATCTGTCAAACATTCCAGCCGGGTCGCCTTATTTTTTTTTATACAAATTTTCTTTCTATTTTTTCGAAATTTCAAAAAACGTAACATGACCCCTCTTTGTACTTTTGTCAAATGCACCGGAAATGCCAAAATGCTGTCAAAACTAGCTGATATCCTAGCCAAATGTATGCACTAAAAGTCCCCGTTTACAAAAATGTCCTCTGGTTAATGAGTTTTTCAAAATTAAAGTTTTCTGCAGTCCCGTAAAACACACAAATTCCTGACGAATTTCCTCCAAATTTCACTATTCAACGTTATTCCTGTTTCGAAAATTGAATGTTTTCACTAAATTCGTCCTTAACTATTTAAAATAATCCAAAATGAACTAATTATGTCACTAGTTTTGCCTGTCATCAAATGTTGTAAACTATTGTCAAAAGATTCCCATAACAGGCACATTCTAATTATAAACTTGCTCATCCGTGACGTTCATGTATTCTAACTGTATACGTTGAGAGAATGGAAAATCAATATAGGTCTGACCCCTGCAAAGTCTACCGCTGTACTGAGAAATCTAAAAACTAAGTCGTAAAGTCATTCAAAAATGACGTCAAAGCGCGAGACACCAAGGATACCCAGATCAACAAAGTGATGTCGCCACCTAGTTTTGAATGAATAAAAAAAAATCACTCGTCCCTGCTCGCCCCCCCCCCCCCGTTTTCCATTGCGATTTACTGATTGTTGTTTGTTTAAAACAAGAAAACAAAAGAAATAAACAAAATGAAACAAAACAAATAAAACAAAACAAAACAAAAAAAAACACACAAAAGAAAAAAACTTAAATGTCCCCGCCCCCATCTTTTCAGATACATGTATGGCAATAACATACATGTATGAACTACCCCCCCCCCTTTTTTTTGAAAAACCAGCAAAAATAAAACAAACAAACAAACAAATGCCAGCAATGAGGCTCTTAACGGGGGAAAATCAGCCGTTTAATTAAGGTCTTTCCCTTTCCAAAGGGAAGACCTTATTGTATTTCGTCGGCCTATTATTATTATTCTTTTTTTTTTTTCTTCCAGTCGGGTACAAAAAGTGCCTTGACCGATTTTCATGAAATTTTGCACACTTATTCAGCACTACCAGGAATAGACTAGGCTATGGACACGACGCTAAATTATTTGTAGTTTCGGCGCAATAGCGCAAAACGCTGTTTACCCTTGTTATCAGATCTCCTCCGACACGGTAATAGTTATCAAGATTCTGTTTAGTGGAAATGGTAGCTCACATCCTGGTGATGATTTATCATGCAAAAAGAATGCTATAATTTACTTTCTGGTTGCGCGCGTATGGCGCAAACTTGGCGCAAAATGTAAAAGTTGTCCGATTTTGATGAAATTTTGTTTCCAGGAAGATTTGAGGGTCCTGATTACGAATCTGTGGTCAAATTTTTTTTTGCGTTTTGAGATATGCCCCCCGCGGGCTTTTTTTTTATGAAATGTTGTGCGCAGATAAACTACCAAGTTTTTCAACCGATCGAGCTGAAATTTTGCACAGTTGCTGAGAATAATGAGCTCTCGCGTTGTAGCTAAAAATAAAGTCTGTACCTGGCCCCGTTTTGAAGTTACGCCCCTTTCTGGCTTTTACTCAAAAATCGCTAATTTAGCCAAAAATTAACTTTTCCGTGCGGAAATTTTTGGTGCCCCCTCTCCGTCAAAATGTGCCCGACTGAAATCTGTCAAACATTCCAGCCGGGTCGCCTTATTTTTTTTTATACAAATTTTCTTTCTATTTTTTCGAAATTTCAAAAAACGTAACATGACCCCTCTTTGTACTTTTGTCAAATGCACCGGAAATGCCAAAATGCTGTCAAAACTAGCTGATATCCTAGCCAAATGTATGCACTAAAAGTCCCCGTTTACAAAAATGTCCTCTGGTTAATGAGTTTTTCAAAATTAAAGTTTTCTGCAGTCCCGTAAAACACACAAATTCCTGACGAATTTCCTCCAAATTTCACTATTCAACGTTATTCCTGTTTCGAAAATTGAATGTTTTCACTAAATTCGTCCTTAACTATTTAAAATAATCCAAAATGAACTAATTATGTCACTAGTTTTGCCTGTCATCAAATGTTGTAAACTATTGTCAAAAGATTCCCATAACAGGCACATTCTAATTATAAACTTGCTCATCCGTGACGTTCATGTATTCTAACTGTATACGTTGAGAGAATGGAAAATCAATATAGGTCTGACCCCTGCAAAGTCTACCGCTGTACTGAGAAATCTAAAAACTAAGTCGTAAAGTCATTCAAAAATGACGTCAAAGCGCGAGACACCAAGGATACCCAGATCAACAAAGTGATGTCGCCACCTAGTTTTGAATGAATAAAAAAAAATCACTCGTCCCTGCTCGCCCCCCCCCCCCCCGTTTTCCATTGCGATTTACTGATTGTTGTTTGTTTAAAACAAGAAAACAAAAGAAATAAACAAAATGAAACAAAACAAATAAAACAAAACAAAACAAAAAAAAACACACAAAAGAAAAAAACTTAAATGTCCCCGCCCCCATCTTTTCAGATACATGTATGGCAATAACATACATGTATGAACTACCCCCCCCCCTTTTTTTTGAAAAACCAGCAAAAATAAAACAAACAAACAAACAAATGCCAGCAATGAGGCTCTTAACGGGGGAAAATCAGCCGTTTAATTAAGGTCTTTCCCTTTCCAAAGGGAAGACCTTATTGTATTTCGTCGGCCTATTATTAAGGTCTTTCCCTTTCCAAAGGGAAGACCTTATTGTATTTCGTCGGCCTATTATTATTATTATTCTTTTTTTTTTTTCTTCCAGTCGGGTGCAAAAAGTGCCTTGACCGATTTTCATGAAATTTTGCACACTTACTCAGCACTACCAGGAATAGACTAGGCCATGGACACGACGCTAAATTATTTGTACTTTCGGCGCAATAGCGCAAAACGCTGTTTACCCTTGTTATCAGGTGAGCTCAGAAACGGTAATAGTTATCAAGATTCTGTTTAATGAAAATGGTAGCTTACATCCTGGTGATGATTTATCATGCAAAAAGAATGCTGTAATTTACTTCCTGGTTGCGCGCGTATGGCGCAAAGTTGGCGCAAAATGTCAAAGTTGTCCGATTTTGATGAAATTTGGTTTCCAGGTAGATTTGAGGGTCCTGATAACGAATCTGTGGTCAAAATTTTTTTTGCGTTTACCATTGCCAAAATGGCGGTCGTCAAATGGTTTTTTACTTATAACTCGAAAACCGTTAGAGATAGTATAGACAATATATGAACAAAAAATGATCGTCTTGAAAAGACCTACAATTTGAGTCCAAGAAGTGCATGATTCGGTTGAGCAGTAACGAAATGGCGGCCGAAACAGGTTTTCGCGAAATAGGTTTTTTACCAATAACTTGAAAACCGTAACAGATAGTATAATAGACATGTGTATGAAAAATGACCGTCTTGACAAGACCTATCATTAAAGCCCAAGAAATACATGTTACGGTTGAGTGGTTTCAAAATGGCGGCCAAAAACATCATCTTATGCATTATTTACTTGTATATAACATTTAACAGTTACAGATAATATAGTAGATATATATATATATTTATTATCAGTTATTAAAGAGCTTGACTCTAAGACAAAGGTCAAAGGTCATAGGTCAACTTAACGGGAAAGACCTCTCATTTGTTCTCTGAACAAATGGCACTTTAATTATTATTCTTTTTTTTTTTTCTTCCAGTCGGGTACAAAAAGTGCCTTGACCGATTTTCATGAAATTTTGCACACTTATTCAGCACTACCAGGAATAGACTAGGCTATGGACACGACGCTAAATTATTTGTAGTTTCGGCGCAATAGCGCAAAACGCTGTTTACCCTTGTTATCAGATCTCCTCCGACACGGTAATAGTTATCAAGATTCTGTTTAGTGGAAATGGTAGCTCACATCCTGGTGATGATTTATCATGCAAAAAGAATGCTATAATTTACTTTCTGGTTGCGCGCGTATGGCGCAAACTTGGCGCAAAATGTAAAAGTTGTCCGATTTTGATGAAATTTTGTTTCCAGGAAGATTTGAGGGTCCTGATTACGAATCTGTGGTCAAATTTTTTTTTGCGTTTTGAGATATGCCCCCCGCGGGCTTTTTTTTTATGAAATGTTGTGCGCAGATAAACTACCAAGTTTTTCAACCGATCGAGCTGAAATTTTGCACAGTTGCTGAGAATAATGAGCTCTCGCGTTGTAGCTAAAAATAAAGTCTGTACCTGGCCCCGTTTTGAAGTTACGCCCCTTTCTGGCTTTTACTCAAAAATCGCTAATTTAGCCAAAAATTAACTTTTCCGTGCGGAAATTTTTGGTGCCCCCTCTCCGTCAAAATGTGCCCGACTGAAATCTGTCAAACATTCCAGCCGGGTCGCCTTATTTTTTTTTATACAAATTTTCTTTCTATTTTTTCGAAATTTCAAAAAACGTAACATGACCCCTCTTTGTACTTTTGTCAAATGCACCGGAAATGCCAAAATGCTGTCAAAACTAGCTGATATCCTAGCCAAATGTATGCACTAAAAGTCCCCGTTTACAAAAATGTCCTCTGGTTAATGAGTTTTTCAAAATTAAAGTTTTCTGCAGTCCCGTAAAACACACAAATTCCTGACGAATTTCCTCCAAATTTCACTATTCAACGTTATTCCTGTTTCGAAAATTGAATGTTTTCACTAAATACGTCCTTAACTATTTAAAATAATCCAAAATGAACTAATTATGTCACTAGTTTTGCCTGTCATCAAATGTTGTAAACTATTGTCAAAAGATTCCCATAACAGGCACATTCTAATTATAAACTTGCTCATCCGTGACGTTCATGTATTCTAACTGTATACGTTGAGAGAATGGAAAATCAATATAGGTCTGACCCCTGCAAAGTCTACCGCTGTACTGAGAAATCTAAAAACTAAGTCGTAAAGTCATTCAAAAATGACGTCAAAGCGCGAGACACCAAGGATACCCAGATCAACAAAGTGATGTCGCCACCTAGTTTTGAATGAATAAAAAAAAATCACTCGTCCCTGCTCGCCCCCCCCCCCCCCCGTTTTCCATTGCGATTTACTGATTGTTGTTTGTTTAAAACAAGAAAACAAAAGAAATAAACAAAATGAAACAAAACAAATAAAACAAAACAAAACAAAAAAAAACACACAAAAGAAAAAAACTTAAATGTCCCCGCCCCCATCTTTTCAGATACATGTATGGCAATAACATACATGTATGAACTACCCCCCCCCTTTTTTTTGAAAAACCAGCAAAAATAAAACAAACAAACAAACAAATGCCAGCAATGAGGCTCTTAACGGGGGAAAATCAGCCGTTTAATTAAGGTCTTTCCCTTTCCAAAGGGAAGACCTTATTGTATTTCGTCGGCCTATTATTATTATTCTTTTTTTTTTTTCTTCCAGTCGGGTACAAAAAGTGCCTTGACCGATTTTCATGAAATTTTGCACACTTATTCAGCACTACCAGGAATAGACTAGGCTATGGACACGACGCTAAATTATTTGTAGTTTCGGCGCAATAGCGCAAAACGCTGTTTACCCTTGTTATCAGATCTCCTCCGACACGGTAATAGTTATCAAGATTCTGTTTAGTGGAAATGGTAGCTCACATCCTGGTGATGATTTATCATGCAAAAAGAATGCTATAATTTACTTTCTGGTTGCGCGCGTATGGCGCAAACTTGGCGCAAAATGTAAAAGTTGTCCGATTTTGATGAAATTTTGTTTCCAGGAAGATTTGAGGGTCCTGATTACGAATCTGTGGTCAAATTTTTTTTTGCGTTTTGAGATATGCCCCCCGCGGGCTTTTTTTTATGAAATGTTGTGCGCAGATAAACTACCAAGTTTTTCAACCGATCGAGCTGAAATTTTGCACAGTTGCTGAGAATAATGAGCTCTCGCGTTGTAGCTAAAAATAAAGTCTGTACCTGGCCCCGTTTTGAAGTTACGCCCCTTTCTGGCTTTTACTCAAAAATCGCTAATTTAGCCAAAAATTAACTTTTCCGTGCGGAAATTTTTGGTGCCCCCTCTCCGTCAAAATGTGCCCGACTGAAATCTGTCAAACATTCCAGCCGGGTCGCCTTATTTTTTTTTATACAAATTTTCTTTCTATTTTTTCGAAATTTCAAAAAACGTAACATGACCCCTCTTTGTACTTTTGTCAAATGCACCGGAAATGCCAAAATGCTGTCAAAACTAGCTGATATCCTAGCCAAATGTATGCACTAAAAGTCCCCGTTTACAAAAATGTCCTCTGGTTAATGAGTTTTTCAAAATTAAAGTTTTCTGCAGTCCCGTAAAACACACAAATTCCTGACGAATTTCCTCCAAATTTCACTATTCAACGTTATTCCTGTTTCGAAAATTGAATGTTTTCACTAAATTCGTCCTTAACTATTTAAAATAATCCAAAATGAACTAATTATGTCACTAGTTTTGCCTGTCATCAAATGTTGTAAACTATTGTCAAAAGATTCCCATAACAGGCACATTCTAATTATAAACTTGCTCATCCGTGACGTTCATGTATTCTAACTGTATACGTTGAGAGAATGGAAAATCAATATAGGTCTGACCCCTGCAAAGTCTACCGCTGTACTGAGAAATCTAAAAACTAAGTCGTAAAGTCATTCAAAAATGACGTCAAAGCGCGAGACACCAAGGATACCCAGATCAACAAAGTGATGTCGCCACCTAGTTTTGAATGAATAAAAAAAAATCACTCGTCCCTGCTCGCCCCCCCCCCCCCGTTTTCCATTGCGATTTACTGATTGTTGTTTGTTTAAAACAAGAAAACAAAAGAAATAAACAAAATGAAACAAAACAAATAAAACAAAACAAAACAAAAAAAAACACACAAAAGAAAAAAACTTAAATGTCCCCGCCCCCATCTTTTCAGATACATGTATGGCAATAACATACATGTATGAACTACCCCCCCCCCCTTTTTTTTGAAAAACCAGCAAAAATAAAACAAACAAACAAACAAATGCCAGCAATGAGGCTCTTAACGGGGGAAAATCAGCCGTTTAATTAAGGTCTTTCCCTTTCCAAAGGGAAGACCTTATTGTATTTCGTCGGCCTATTATTATTATTCTTTTTTTTTTTTCTTCCAGTCGGGTACAAAAAGTGCCTTGACCGATTTTCATGAAATTTTGCACACTTATTCAGCACTACCAGGAATAGACTAGGCTATGGACACGACGCTAAATTATTTGTAGTTTCGGCGCAATAGCGCAAAACGCTGTTTACCCTTGTTATCAGATCTCCTCCGACACGGTAATAGTTATCAAGATTCTGTTTAGTGGAAATGGTAGCTCACATCCTGGTGATGATTTATCATGCAAAAAGAATGCTATAATTTACTTTCTGGTTGCGCGCGTATGGCGCAAACTTGGCGCAAAATGTAAAAGTTGTCCGATTTTGATGAAATTTTGTTTCCAGGAAGATTTGAGGGTCCTGATTACGAATCTGTGGTCAAATTTTTTTTTGCGTTTTGAGATATGCCCCCCGCGGGCTTTTTTTTTATGAAATGTTGTGCGCAGATAAACTACCAAGTTTTTCAACCGATCGAGCTGAAATTTTGCACAGTTGCTGAGAATAATGAGCTCTCGCGTTGTAGCTAAAAATAAAGTCTGTACCTGGCCCCGTTTTGAAGTTACGCCCCTTTCTGGCTTTTACTCAAAAATCGCTAATTTAGCCAAAAATTAACTTTTCCGTGCGGAAATTTTTGGTGCCCCCTCTCCGTCAAAATGTGCCCGACTGAAATCTGTCAAACATTCCAGCCGGGTCGCCTTATTTTTTTTTATACAAATTTTCTTTCTATTTTTTCGAAATTTCAAAAAACGTAACATGACCCCTCTTTGTACTTTTGTCAAATGCACCGGAAATGCCAAAATGCTGTCAAAACTAGCTGATATCCTAGCCAAATGTATGCACTAAAAGTCCCCGTTTACAAAAATGTCCTCTGGTTAATGAGTTTTTCAAAATTAAAGTTTTCTGCAGTCCCGTAAAACACACAAATTCCTGACGAATTTCCTCCAAATTTCACTATTCAACGTTATTCCTGTTTCGAAAATTGAATGTTTTCACTAAATTCGTCCTTAACTATTTAAAATAATCCAAAATGAACTAATTATGTCACTAGTTTTGCCTGTCATCAAATGTTGTAAACTATTGTCAAAAGATTCCCATAACAGGCACATTCTAATTATAAACTTGCTCATCCGTGACGTTCATGTATTCTAACTGTATACGTTGAGAGAATGGAAAATCAATATAGGTCTGACCCCTGCAAAGTCTACCGCTGTACTGAGAAATCTAAAAACTAAGTCGTAAAGTCATTCAAAAATGACGTCAAAGCGCGAGACACCAAGGATACCCAGATCAACAAAGTGATGTCGCCACCTAGTTTTGAATGAATAAAAAAAAATCACTCGTCCCTGCTCGCCCCCCCCCCCCCGTTTTCCATTGCGATTTACTGATTGTTGTTTGTTTAAAACAAGAAAACAAAAGAAATAAACAAAATGAAACAAAACAAATAAAACAAAACAAAACAAAAAAAAACACACAAAAGAAAAAAACTTAAATGTCCCCGCCCCCATCTTTTCAGATACATGTATGGCAATAACATATATGTATGAACTACCCCCCCCCCTTTTTTTTGAAAAACCAGCAAAAATAAAACAAACAAACAAACAAATGCCAGCAATGAGGCTCTTAACGGGGGAAAATCAGCCGTTTAATTAAGGTCTTTCCCTTTCCAAAGGGAAGACCTTATTGTATTTCGTCGGCCTATTATTATTATTCTTTTTTTTTTTTCTTCCAGTCGGGTACAAAAAGTGCCTTGACCGATTTTCATGAAATTTTGCACACTTATTCAGCACTACCAGGAATAGACTAGGCTATGGACACGACGCTAAATTATTTGTAGTTTCGGCGCAATAGCGCAAAACGCTGTTTACCCTTGTTATCAGATCTCCTCCGACACGGTAATAGTTATCAAGATTCTGTTTAGTGGAAATGGTAGCTCACATCCTGGTGATGATTTATCATGCAAAAAGAATGCTATAATTTACTTTCTGGTTGCGCGCGTATGGCGCAAACTTGGCGCAAAATGTAAAAGTTGTCCGATTTTGATGAAATTTTGTTTCCAGGAAGATTTGAGGGTCCTGATTACGAATCTGTGGTCAAATTTTTTTTTGCGTTTTGAGATATGCCCCCCGCGGGCTTTTTTTTTATGAAATGTTGTGCGCAGATAAACTACCAAGTTTTTCAACCGATCGAGCTGAAATTTTGCACAGTTGCTGAGAATAATGAGCTCTCGCGTTGTAGCTAAAAATAAAGTCTGTACCTGGCCCCGTTTTGAAGTTACGCCCCTTTCTGGCTTTTACTCAAAAATCGCTAATTTAGCCAAAAATTAACTTTTCCGTGCGGAAATTTTTGGTGCCCCCTCTCCGTCAAAATGTGCCCGACTGAAATCTGTCAAACATTCCAGCCGGGTCGCCTTATTTTTTTTTATACAAATTTTCTTTCTATTTTTTCGAAATTTCAAAAAACGTAACATGACCCCTCTTTGTACTTTTGTCAAATGCACCGGAAATGCCAAAATGCTGTCAAAACTAGCTGATATCCTAGCCAAATGTATGCACTAAAAGTCCCCGTTTACAAAAATGTCCTCTGGTTAATGAGTTTTTCAAAATTAAAGTTTTCTGCAGTCCCGTAAAACACACAAATTCCTGACGAATTTCCTCCAAATTTCACTATTCAACGTTATTCCTGTTTCGAAAATTGAATGTTTTCACTAAATTCGTCCTTAACTATTTAAAATAATCCAAAATGAACTAATTATGTCACTAGTTTTGCCTGTCATCAAATGTTGTAAACTATTGTCAAAAGATTCCCATAACAGGCACATTCTAATTATAAACTTGCTCATCCGTGACGTTCATGTATTCTAACTGTATACGTTGAGAGAATGGAAAATCAATATAGGTCTGACCCCTGCAAAGTCTACCGCTGTACTGAGAAATCTAAAAACTAAGTCGTAAAGTCATTCAAAAATGACGTCAAAGCGCGAGACACCAAGGATACCCAGATCAACAAAGTGATGTCGCCACCTAGTTTTGAATGAATAAAAAAAAATCACTCGTCCCTGCTCGCCCCCCCCCCCCCCGTTTTCCATTGCGATTTACTGATTGTTGTTTGTTTAAAACAAGAAAACAAAAGAAATAAACAAAATGAAACAAAACAAATAAAACAAAACAAAACAAAAAAAAACACACAAAAGAAAAAAACTTAAATGTCCCCGCCCCCATCTTTTCAGATACATGTATGGCAATAACATACATGTATGAACTACCCCCCCCCCTTTTTTTTGAAAAACCAGCAAAAATAAAACAAACAAACAAACAAATGCCAGCAATGAGGCTCTTAACGGGGGAAAATCAGCCGTTTAATTAAGGTCTTTCCCTTTCCAAAGGGAAGACCTTATTGTATTTCGTCGGCCTATTATTATTATTCTTTTTTTTTTTTCTTCCAGTCGGGTACAAAAAGTGCCTTGACCGATTTTCATGAAATTTTGCACACTTATTCAGCACTACCAGGAATAGACTAGGCTATGGACACGACGCTAAATTATTTGTAGTTTCGGCGCAATAGCGCAAAACGCTGTTTACCCTTGTTATCAGATCTCCTCCGACACGGTAATAGTTATCAAGATTCTGTTTAGTGGAAATGGTAGCTCACATCCTGGTGATGATTTATCATGCAAAAAGAATGCTATAATTTACTTTCTGGTTGCGCGCGTATGGCGCAAACTTGGCGCAAAATGTAAAAGTTGTCCGATTTTGATGAAATTTTGTTTCCAGGAAGATTTGAGGGTCCTGATTACGAATCTGTGGTCAAATTTTTTTTTGCGTTTTGAGATATGCCCCCCGCGGGCTTTTTTTTTATGAAATGTTGTGCGCAGATAAACTACCAAGTTTTTCAACCGATCGAGCTGAAATTTTGCACAGTTGCTGAGAATAATGAGCTCTCGCGTTGTAGCTAAAAATAAAGTCTGTACCTGGCCCCGTTTTGAAGTTACGCCCCTTTCTGGCTTTTACTCAAAAATCGCTAATTTAGCCAAAAATTAACTTTTCCGTGCGGAAATTTTTGGTGCCCCCTCTCCGTCAAAATGTGCCCGACTGAAATCTGTCAAACATTCCAGCCGGGTCGCCTTATTTTTTTTTATACAAATTTTCTTTCTATTTTTTCGAAATTTCAAAAAACGTAACATGACCCCTCTTTGTACTTTTGTCAAATGCACCGGAAATGCCAAAATGCTGTCAAAACTAGCTGATATCCTAGCCAAATGTATGCACTAAAAGTCCCCGTTTACAAAAATGTCCTCTGGTTAATGAGTTTTTCAAAATTAAAGTTTTCTGCAGTCCCGTAAAACACACAAATTCCTGACGAATTTCCTCCAAATTTCACTATTCAACGTTATTCCTGTTTCGAAAATTGAATGTTTTCACTAAATTCGTCCTTAACTATTTAAAATAATCCAAAATGAACTAATTATGTCACTAGTTTTGCCTGTCATCAAATGTTGTAAACTATTGTCAAAAGATTCCCATAACAGGCACATTCTAATTATAAACTTGCTCATCCGTGACGTTCATGTATTCTAACTGTATACGTTGAGAGAATGGAAAATCAATATAGGTCTGACCCCTGCAAAGTCTACCGCTGTACTGAGAAATCTAAAAACTAAGTCGTAAAGTCATTCAAAAATGACGTCAAAGCGCGAGACACCAAGGATACCCAGATCAACAAAGTGATGTCGCCACCTAGTTTTGAATGAATAAAAAAAAATCACTCGTCCCTGCTCGCCCCCCCCCCCCCGTTTTCCATTGCGATTTACTGATTGTTGTTTGTTTAAAACAAGAAAACAAAAGAAATAAACAAAATGAAACAAAACAAATAAAACAAAACAAAACAAAAAAAAACACACAAAAGAAAAAAACTTAAATGTCCCCGCCCCCATCTTTTCAGATACATGTATGGCAATAACATACATGTATGAACTACCCCCCCCCCTTTTTTTTGAAAAACCAGCAAAAATAAAACAAACAAACAAACAAATGCCAGCAATGAGGCTCTTAACGGGGGAAAATCAGCCGTTTAATTAAGGTCTTTCCCTTTCCAAAGGGAAGACCTTATTGTATTTCGTCGGCCTATTATTATTATTCTTTTTTTTTTTTCTTCCAGTCGGGTACAAAAAGTGCCTTGACCGATTTTCATGAAATTTTGCACACTTATTCAGCACTACCAGGAATAGACTAGGCTATGGACACGACGCTAAATTATTTGTAGTTTCGGCGCAATAGCGCAAAACGCTGTTTACCCTTGTTATCAGATCTCCTCCGACACGGTAATAGTTATCAAGATTCTGTTTAGTGGAAATGGTAGCTCACATCCTGGTGATGATTTATCATGCAAAAAGAATGCTATAATTTACTTTCTGGTTGCGCGCGTATGGCGCAAACTTGGCGCAAAATGTAAAAGTTGTCCGATTTTGATGAAATTTTGTTTCCAGGAAGATTTGAGGGTCCTGATTACGAATCTGTGGTCAAATTTTTTTTTGCGTTTTGAGATATGCCCCCCGCGGGCTTTTTTTTTATGAAATGTTGTGCGCAGATAAACTACCAAGTTTTTCAACCGATCGAGCTGAAATTTTGCACAGTTGCTGAGAATAATGAGCTCTCGCGTTGTAGCTAAAAATAAAGTCTGTACCTGGCCCCGTTTTGAAGTTACGCCCCTTTCTGGCTTTTACTCAAAAATCGCTAATTTAGCCAAAAATTAACTTTTCCGTGCGGAAATTTTTGGTGCCCCCTCTCCGTCAAAATGTGCCCGACTGAAATCTGTCAAACATTCCAGCCGGGTCGCCTTATTTTTTTTTATACAAATTTTCTTTCTATTTTTTCGAAATTTCAAAAAACGTAACATGACCCCTCTTTGTACTTTTGTCAAATGCACCGGAAATGCCAAAATGCTGTCAAAACTAGCTGATATCCTAGCCAAATGTATGCACTAAAAGTCCCCGTTTACAAAAATGTCCTCTGGTTAATGAGTTTTTCAAAATTAAAGTTTTCTGCAGTCCCGTAAAACACACAAATTCCTGACGAATTTCCTCCAAATTTCACTATTCAACGTTATTCCTGTTTCGAAAATTGAATGTTTTCACTAAATTCGTCCTTAACTATTTAAAATAATCCAAAATGAACTAATTATGTCACTAGTTTTGCCTGTCATCAAATGTTGTAAACTATTGTCAAAAGATTCCCATAACAGGCACATTCTAATTATAAACTTGCTCATCCGTGACGTTCATGTATTCTAACTGTATACGTTGAGAGAATGGAAAATCAATATAGGTCTGACCCCTGCAAAGTCTACCGCTGTACTGAGAAATCTAAAAACTAAGTCGTAAAGTCATTCAAAAATGACGTCAAAGCGCGAGACACCAAGGATACCCAGATCAACAAAGTGATGTCGCCACCTAGTTTTGAATGAATAAAAAAAAATCACTCGTCCCTGCTCGCCCCCCCCCCCCCCGTTTTCCATTGCGATTTACTGATTGTTGTTTGTTTAAAACAAGAAAACAAAAGAAATAAACAAAATGAAACAAAACAAATAAAACAAAACAAAACAAAAAAAAACACACAAAAGAAAAAAACTTAAATGTCCCCGCCCCCATCTTTTCAGATACATGTATGGCAATAACATACATGTATGAACTACCCCCCCCCCTTTTTTTTGAAAAACCAGCAAAAATAAAACAAACAAACAAACAAATGCCAGCAATGAGGCTCTTAACGGGGGAAAATCAGCCGTTTAATTAAGGTCTTTCCCTTTCCAAAGGGAAGACCTTATTGTATTTCGTCGGCCTATTATTATTATTCTTTTTTTTTTTTCTTCCAGTCGGGTACAAAAAGTGCCTTGACCGATTTTCATGAAATTTTGCACACTTATTCAGCACTACCAGGAATAGACTAGGCTATGGACACGACGCTAAATTATTTGTAGTTTCGGCGCAATAGCGCAAAACGCTGTTTACCCTTGTTATCAGATCTCCTCCGACACGGTAATAGTTATCAAGATTCTGTTTAGTGGAAATGGTAGCTCACATCCTGGTGATGATTTATCATGCAAAAAGAATGCTATAATTTACTTTCTGGTTGCGCGCGTATGGCGCAAACTTGGCGCAAAATGTAAAAGTTGTCCGATTTTGATGAAATTTTGTTTCCAGGAAGATTTGAGGGTCCTGATTACGAATCTGTGGTCAAATTTTTTTTTGCGTTTTGAGATATGCCC
Source organism: Arcuatula senhousia (assembly GCA_963971305.1). Taxonomy (NCBI): domain Eukaryota; kingdom Metazoa; phylum Mollusca; class Bivalvia; order Mytilida; family Mytilidae; genus Arcuatula; species Arcuatula senhousia. The sequence goes on along the minus strand of CAXARO010000636.1, from coordinate 63,952 downwards.
CCCGCGGGCTTTTTTTTTATGAAATGTTGTGCGCAGATAAACTACCAAGTTTTTCAACCGATCGAGCTGAAATTTTGCACAGTTGCTGAGAATAATGAGCTCTCGCGTTGTAGCTAAAAATAAAGTCTGTACCTGGCCCCGTTTTGAAGTTACGCCCCTTTCTGGCTTTTACTCAAAAATCGCTAATTTAGCCAAAAATTAACTTTTCCGTGCGGAAATTTTTGGTGCCCCCTCTCCGTCAAAATGTGCCCGACTGAAATCTGTCAAACATTCCAGCCGGGTCGCCTTATTTTTTTTTATACAAATTTTCTTTCTATTTTTTCGAAATTTCAAAAAACGTAACATGACCCCTCTTTGTACTTTTGTCAAATGCACCGGAAATGCCAAAATGCTGTCAAAACTAGCTGATATCCTAGCCAAATGTATGCACTAAAAGTCCCCGTTTACAAAAATGTCCTCTGGTTAATGAGTTTTTCAAAATTAAAGTTTTCTGCAGTCCCGTAAAACACACAAATTCCTGACGAATTTCCTCCAAATTTCACTATTCAACGTTATTCCTGTTTCGAAAATTGAATGTTTTCACTAAATTCGTCCTTAACTATTTAAAATAATCCAAAATGAACTAATTATGTCACTAGTTTTGCCTGTCATCAAATGTTGTAAACTATTGTCAAAAGATTCCCATAACAGGCACATTCTAATTATAAACTTGCTCATCCGTGACGTTCATGTATTCTAACTGTATACGTTGAGAGAATGGAAAATCAATATAGGTCTGACCCCTGCAAAGTCTACCGCTGTACTGAGAAATCTAAAAACTAAGTCGTAAAGTCATTCAAAAATGACGTCAAAGCGCGAGACACCAAGGATACCCAGATCAACAAAGTGATGTCGCCACCTAGTTTTGAATGAATAAAAAAAAATCACTCGTCCCTGCTCGCCCCCCCCCCCCCCGTTTTCCATTGCGATTTACTGATTGTTGTTTGTTTAAAACAAGAAAACAAAAGAAATAAACAAAATGAAACAAAACAAATAAAACAAAACAAAACAAAAAAAAACACACAAAAGAAAAAAACTTAAATGTCCCCGCCCCCATCTTTTCAGATACATGTATGGCAATAACATACATGTATGAACTACCCCCCCCCCTTTTTTTTGAAAAACCAGCAAAAATAAAACAAACAAACAAACAAATGCCAGCAATGAGGCTCTTAACGGGGGAAAATCAGCCGTTTAATTAAGGTCTTTCCCTTTCCAAAGGGAAGACCTTATTGTATTTCGTCGGCCTATTATTATTATTCTTTTTTTTTTTTCTTCCAGTCGGGTACAAAAAGTGCCTTGACCGATTTTCATGAAATTTTGCACACTTATTCAGCACTACCAGGAATAGACTAGGCTATGGACACGACGCTAAATTATTTGTAGTTTCGGCGCAATAGCGCAAAACGCTGTTTACCCTTGTTATCAGATCTCCTCCGACACGGTAATAGTTATCAAGATTCTGTTTAGTGGAAATGGTAGCTCACATCCTGGTGATGATTTATCATGCAAAAAGAATGCTATAATTTACTTTCTGGTTGCGCGCGTATGGCGCAAACTTGGCGCAAAATGTAAAAGTTGTCCGATTTTGATGAAATTTTGTTTCCAGGAAGATTTGAGGGTCCTGATTACGAATCTGTGGTCAAATTTTTTTTTGCGTTTTGAGATATGCCCCCCGCGGGCTTTTTTTTTATGAAATGTTGTGCGCAGATAAACTACCAAGTTTTTCAACCGATCGAGCTGAAATTTTGCACAGTTGCTGAGAATAATGAGCTCTCGCGTTGTAGCTAAAAATAAAGTCTGTACCTGGCCCCGTTTTGAAGTTACGCCCCTTTCTGGCTTTTACTCAAAAATCGCTAATTTAGCCAAAAATTAACTTTTCCGTGCGGAAATTTTTGGTGCCCCCTCTCCGTCAAAATGTGCCCGACTGAAATCTGTCAAACATTCCAGCCGGGTCGCCTTATTTTTTTTTATACAAATTTTCTTTCTATTTTTTCGAAATTTCAAAAAACGTAACATGACCCCTCTTTGTACTTTTGTCAAATGCACCGGAAATGCCAAAATGCTGTCAAAACTAGCTGATATCCTAGCCAAATGTATGCACTAAAAGTCCCCGTTTACAAAAATGTCCTCTGGTTAATGAGTTTTTCAAAATTAAAGTTTTCTGCAGTCCCGTAAAACACACAAATTCCTGACGAATTTCCTCCAAATTTCACTATTCAACGTTATTCCTGTTTCGAAAATTGAATGTTTTCACTAAATTCGTCCTTAACTATTTAAAATAATCCAAAATGAACTAATTATGTCACTAGTTTTGCCTGTCATCAAATGTTGTAAACTATTGTCAAAAGATTCCCATAACAGGCACATTCTAATTATAAACTTGCTCATCCGTGACGTTCATGTATTCTAACTGTATACGTTGAGAGAATGGAAAATCAATATAGGTCTGACCCCTGCAAAGTCTACCGCTGTACTGAGAAATCTAAAAACTAAGTCGTAAAGTCATTCAAAAATGACGTCAAAGCGCGAGACACCAAGGATACCCAGATCAACAAAGTGATGTCGCCACCTAGTTTTGAATGAATAAAAAAAAATCACTCGTCCCTGCTCGCCCCCCCCCCCCCCGTTTTCCATTGCGATTTACTGATTGTTGTTTGTTTAAAACAAGAAAACAAAAGAAATAAACAAAATGAAACAAAACAAATAAAACAAAACAAAACAAAAAAAAACACACAAAAGAAAAAAACTTAAATGTCCCCGCCCCCATCTTTTCAGATACATGTATGGCAATAACATACATGTATGAACTACCCCCCCCCCCCCTTTTTTTTGAAAAACCAGCAAAAATAAAACAAACAAACAAACAAATGCCAGCAATGAGGCTCTTAACGGGGGAAAATCAGCCGTTTAATTAAGGTCTTTCCCTTTCCAAAGGGAAGACCTTATTGTATTTCGTCGGCCTATTATTAAGGTCTTTCCCTTTCCAAAGGGAAGACCTTATTGTATTTCGTCGGCCTATTATTATTATTAAGGTCTTTCCCACTACAGTGGAAAGACCTTACTGTATTTCTTCTGATTATTATTATTATTATTATTATTATTGTTCTTCTTTTCCGTCGCCCATATACGAAAAGTGTCGCGACATATCTTTTCCATACTTGGTACCATTATGCGGTCATAGGAATCCTCGCCAAAACTCATGCTTTGACACGGATCTATTTTTAGTAACGGAGTTATCTGCCCCAGACCGAAAACCCTTGTTATCAGATAATCTCAGAAACCGTAACCGGTATCAAAAATCTAAAGTGTGGGAAATGTTGCTGGACTCCTGGCAACATTTCGTTACGCAAAAAAAAAATTTTCAATCAACTTCCTGGTTACGCGTTTTTGAGTCGAAACCTGTCGCGACACGTCAAAATATTTTTCTTGAAAACGGTTAGTCCTAGAGACTTGGGACCTTCACCAATCATCCTAGGTGACATATGTTGCATTCAAAAATGTCAAGGTCAAAGGTCAAATCTCAAGGTCAGAGGTCATGGTACACCTTGTTACCAGTTTAGCTCAAAAACCATACAAGATAGATGCAGACATGTAATGCGAAAAATACTTGTCTCATTTAGACCTTTATTTGATATAAAGGGTCGAACACTGTGCGACAAACCGTTTTCGAGTTATGGCCCTTAACGCGTTTCTGCTAAACGGTTTTTGGCTTATAACTTGAAAACGGTTTGAGATAACATAGTAAACATGTGGGTTATTTGAGACCGTAAACTTATGCCCTTCGATATAAAACCAAAGTTGCATGGCTACGGGCAGCCATTTTGAAAATGGCCGCCATCGAGCACTGTTTTTTTAGTAGAACACAAAAACCGTAAACAATTGAAGCGGACAATACATGGGAAAAATGTTCGCCTTGTCGAAAGCTACAAAAAATGTTTCAGGTGCGAAAGCGTAAAACTTGTTGTTTTTGAGTTACGGCCCTTGATTCGTAATTAGAAAATGTTTTTTTAATTATAACTTCTAAACGGTTACAGATGGTGAATGAAATGTAGGGTTCATTTGATAGAGAATTAAAAGACCTACAATTTGAGTCCAAACAGTGTATGATTTGGTTGAATGGTTCCAAAATGGCGGCCAAAACAAGTTTCGCGAAACACGTTTTTTGCCCATAACTTGAAAACCATAACAGATAGTATAGTAAACATGTATACTTAAATGAATCAGAATGCCAAGACCTACAATTTGAGTCCAAGGTCAAAGGTCATGCGTCAAGGTCATTCCCTAGCAACAAGGTAACATTTATGAAAAGTCCATAGCAACCATATATATTCTTAACCAAGACTACTTTCCGAGTTTAGAGTTAAAATTTGTCAACCGAAAGTAACCCTTAGTCCATAGCAACCAACAAAATGTCCTTAGCAACCATCTTTTTTCTGACACTAGGCCCCTTGATCTTTTTTCTGGAACCTATTTGATAACTATTGGTAACCTCATATCGAAAACAAAACGACTCATTTGTCTATAGTACTTGTATTGGACACCATAATGCTAACATGCTAAAGCGACAGAGAGACAAGAGACAGGGAAAGACCTCTCATTTGTTCTCTGAACAAATGGCATTTTAATTATTATTATTATTCTTTTTTTTTTTCTTCCAGTCGGGTGCAAAAAGTGCCTTGACCGATTTTCATGAAATTTTGCACACTTACTCAGCACTACCAGGAATAGACTAGGCCATGGACACGACGCTAAATTATTTGTAGTTTTGGCGCAATAGCGCAAAACGCTGTTTACCCTTGTTATCAGGTGAGCTCAGAAACGGTAATAGTTATCAAGATTCTGTTTAGTGAAAATGGAAGCTAACATCCTGGTGATGATTTATCATGCAAAAAGAATGCTGTAATTTACTTCCTGGTTGCGCGCGTATGGCGCAAACTTGGCGCAAAATGTAAAAGTTGTCCGATTTTGATGAAATTTGGTTTCCAGGTAGATTTGAGGGTCCTGATTACGAATCTGTGGTCAAAATTTTTTTTGCGTTTACCATTGCCAAAATGGCGGTCGTCAAATGTTTTTTTACTTATAACTCGAAAACCGTTAGAGATAGTATAGACAATATATGAACAAAAAATGATCGTCTTGAAAAGACCTACAATTTGAGTCCAAGAAGTGCATGATTCGGTTGAGCGGTTTCGAGATAACGGCCAAAACAGGTTTTCGCGAAATACGTTTTTTGCCAATAACTTGAAAACCGTAACAGATAGTATAATAGACATGTGTATGAAAAATGACCGTCTTGACAAGACCTACCATTTAAGCCCAAGAAGTACATAAAACGGTTGACTGGTTTCAAAATGGCGGCCAAAAACATCATCCGATGCATTATTTACTTGTATCTAACATTTAAACGGTTACAGATAATATAGTAAATATATATATATTTAATTTCAGTAATTAAAGAGCTTGACTTTGAGACAAAGGTCAAAGGTCATAGGTCAATTTACGGGAAAGACCTCTCATTTGTTCTCTGAACAAATGGCACTTTAATTATTATTCTTTTTTTTTTTTCTTCCAGTCGGGTACAAAAAGTGCCTTGACCGATTTTCATGAAATTTTGCACACTTATTCAGCACTACCAGGAATAGACTAGGCTATGGACACGACGCTAAATTATTTGTAGTTTCGGCGCAATAGCGCAAAACGCTGTTTACCCTTGTTATCAGATCTCCTCCGACACGGTAATAGTTATCAAGATTCTGTTTAGTGGAAATGGTAGCTCACATCCTGGTGATGATTTATCATGCAAAAAGAATGCTATAATTTACTTTCTGGTTGCGCGCGTATGGCGCAAACTTGGCGCAAAATGTAAAAGTTGTCCGATTTTGATGAAATTTTGTTTCCAGGAAGATTTGAGGGTCCTGATTACGAATCTGTGGTCAAATTTTTTTTTGCGTTTTGAGATATGCCCCCCGCGGGCTTTTTTTTTATGAAATGTTGTGCGCAGATAAACTACCAAGTTTTTCAACCGATCGAGCTGAAATTTTGCACAGTTGCTGAGAATAATGAGCTCTCGCGTTGTAGCTAAAAATAAAGTCTGTACCTGGCCCCGTTTTGAAGTTACGCCCCTTTCTGGCTTTTACTCAAAAATCGCTAATTTAGCCAAAAATTAACTTTTCCGTGCGGAAATTTTTGGTGCCCCCTCTCCGTCAAAATGTGCCCGACTGAAATCTGTCAAACATTCCAGCCGGGTCGCCTTATTTTTTTTTATACAAATTTTCTTTCTATTTTTTCGAAATTTCAAAAAACGTAACATGACCCCTCTTTGTACTTTTGTCAAATGCACCGGAAATGCCAAAATGCTGTCAAAACTAGCTGATATCCTAGCCAAATGTATGCACTAAAAGTCCCCGTTTACAAAAATGTCCTCTGGTTAATGAGTTTTTCAAAATTAAAGTTTTCTGCAGTCCCGTAAAACACACAAATTCCTGACGAATTTCCTCCAAATTTCACTATTCAACGTTATTCCTGTTTCGAAAATTGAATGTTTTCACTAAATTCGTCCTTAACTATTTAAAATAATCCAAAATGAACTAATTATGTCACTAGTTTTGCCTGTCATCAAATGTTGTAAACTATTGTCAAAAGATTCCCATAACAGGCACATTCTAATTATAAACTTGCTCATCCGTGACGTTCATGTATTCTAACTGTATACGTTGAGAGAATGGAAAATCAATATAGGTCTGACCCCTGCAAAGTCTACCGCTGTACTGAGAAATCTAAAAACTAAGTCGTAAAGTCATTCAAAAATGACGTCAAAGCGCGAGACACCAAGGATACCCAGATCAACAAAGTGATGTCGCCACCTAGTTTTGAATGAATAAAAAAAAATCACTCGTCCCTGCTCGCCCCCCCCCCCCGTTTTCCATTGCGATTTACTGATTGTTGTTTGTTTAAAACAAGAAAACAAAAGAAATAAACAAAATGAAACAAAACAAATAAAACAAAACAAAACAAAAAAAAACACACAAAAGAAAAAAACTTAAATGTCCCCGCCCCCATCTTTTCAGATACATGTATGGCAATAACATACATGTATGAACTACCCCCCCCCCTTTTTTTTGAAAAACCAGCAAAAATAAAACAAACAAACAAACAAATGCCAGCAATGAGGCTCTTAACGGGGGAAAATCAGCCGTTTAATTAAGGTCTTTCCCTTTCCAAAGGGAAGACCTTATTGTATTTCGTCGGCCTATTATTATTAAGGTCTTTCCCTTCCACAGAAGGAAAGACCTTACTGTATTTCTTATGATTATTATTATTAAGGTCTTTCCCTTTCTGAAGGAAAGACCTTATTGTATTTCTTCTGATTATTATTATTATTATTATTCTTTTCAGTTTCCGACGCCAATAAAAAAAAAGTGTCTTGACCGATCTTAACTAAATTTGGCACACTTGTTCAGTTATGCCTGGAATAGAGAAGGTTGACCCTGTGAACGCCAACTCCCTTCAGTTTCGGCGCAATAGCGCAAAACGCTGTTTACCCTTGTACACAGATCTCCTCCTAGAAAGTAACAGATATAAAAAATCTAAACTGTGGAAACTGTTTTCTGACTCCTGCCGATGTGTCATCACGAAAAAAAATATTTTTTTTTTTACTTCCTGGTTGCGCGCGTATGGCGCAAAGTTGGCGCAAAATGTCAATGTTGTCCGATTTTGATGAAATTTGGTTTCCCGGTAGATTTGAGGGTCCTGATTACGAATCTGTGGTCAATTTTTTTTTTGCGTTTACCATTGCCAAAATGGCGGCCATCAAACGGTTTTTTACTTCTAACTCGAAAACCGTTAGAGATAGTATAGACAATATATGTACAAAAAATGATCGTCTTAAAAAGACCTACAATTTGAGTCCATGAAGTGTATGATTCGGTTGAGCGGTTTCGAAATGGCGGCCGAAACATGTTTTCGCGAAATACGTTTTTTGCCAATAACTTGAAAACCTTAAGAGATAGTATAATATACATGTGTATGAAAAATGTCCGTATCATCAAGACCTATACTTTGAGTCCAAAAAGTACATGATTCGGTTGATTGGTTTCAAAATGGCGGCCAAAATATGTTTTTGCTGAACATGTTTTTTGACAATAAGTTCAAAACCGTAATAGTAAATGGTAAACATGCATACTTTTATGATCAGAAATGAAGGAACTTAACTTTATGACAAAGGTCAAAGGTCATAGGTCAAGGTCACGGGAAAGACCTCTCATTTGTTCTCTGAACAAATGGCACTTTAATTATTATTTTTTTTTTTCCGCCACCAAAAAAAAAGAAGAAATACTTAACGTAACATTACGAAACTTCATACCATTAACCGACACTATAAGGGCATGACTTGGGTAACCCTGCGAAACCGATCTATTTTTAGTAACGGAGTTATCTGCCCGAGACCGAAAACCCTTGTGCACAGATCTCCTCCTAAACCGTAACCGGTATCAAAAATCTAAAGTGTGGGAAATGTTGCTGGACTCATGGGAACATGTCATCACGAAAAATTTTTTTTTTTGATCAACTTCCTGGTTACGCGTTTTTGAGTCGAAACCTGTCGCGACACGTCAAAATTTTTTTCTTCAAAACGGTTAGTCCTAGAGACTTGGGACCTTCACCAATCGTCCTAGGTGACCTATGTTACATTTAAAAATGTCAAGGTCAAAGGTCAAATCTCAAGGTCAGAGGTCATGGCACACCTTGTTTGCAGTATAGCTAAAAAACCATACAAAATTGAAGCAGACATGTAATGGGAAAAATACTCATCTCATTTTGATCTTTATTTGATATAAAGGGTCGAACACTGTACGACAAACCGTTTTCGAGTTATGGCCCTTAACACGTTTCGGCTTATCCGTTTTTGGCTTATAACTTTTAAACCGTCAGAGATAATATAGTAAACATATGGGTTTTTTGTGACCGTCATTATATGTCCTTCAATTTAAGACAAAAGTCGAATGGTTACGGGCAGCCATTTTCAAGATGGCTGACACCGTAAACAGTTTTTATGAAATAGCACTTAAACCGTACAAAATTGAAGCGGACAATACATGGAAAAAATGTTCGCAGTTTCGAAATCTACAAAAAGTGTTTCAGGTGCGAAAGCGTAAAACTTGTCGTTTTTGAGTTATCGCCCTTGATTCTTATTTTTAATATGATTTTTTGTTTATAACTTTTTAACCATAAAAGATGATGAATGAAACATAGGGTTCATTTGAAACAGGATTAAATTACCTACAATTTGAACCCAAGCAGTACATGATTCGGTTGAACGGTTTCAAAATGGCGGCCAAAACAAGTTTCGCGAAACACGTTTTTTGCCAATAACTTGAAAACCATAACAGATAGTATGGTAAACATGTATACTTAAATGAATCAGTTTATAAAGAGCTACAATTTGAGTCCAAGGTCAACGGTCAGAGGTCAATGTCATTCCCTAGCAACAAGGTAACATTAATGAAAAGTCCTTAGCAACCATATATATTTTAAACCAAGACTACTTTTTGAGTTAAGAGTTAAGTTTTTTCAACCGGAAGTAACCCCTAGTCCATAGCAACCGTCATTAAAGTCCTTAGCAACCATACTTTTTCTGACTCTACGTCCCCTGCTCTTCATTCTGGAGCCTATATCACAATAATTGGCAACATCTTGTCATAAACAAAGTGACTCAAATGTCTTTAGTACTTGTATTAAATACCATAACAAAAACATAAGACAGGGAAAGACCTCACATTTGTTCTCTGAACAAATGACTTTTTAATTATTCTTTTTTTTTTTCTTCCAGTCGGGTACAAAAAGTGCCTTGACCGATTTTCATGAAATTTTGCACACTTATTCAGCACTACCAGGAATAGACTAGGCTATGGACACGACGCTAAATTATTTGTAGTTTCGGCGCAATAGCGCAAAACGCTGTTTACCCTTGTTATCAGATCTCCTCCGACACGGTAATAGTTATCAAGATTCTGTTTAGTGGAAATGGTAGCTCACATCCTGGTGATGATTTATCATGCAAAAAGAATGCTATAATTTACTTTCTGGTTGCGCGCGTATGGCGCAAACTTGGCGCAAAATGTAAAAGTTGTCCGATTTTGATGAAATTTTGTTTCCAGGAAGATTTGAGGGTCCTGATTACGAATCTGTGGTCAAATTTTTTTTTGCGTTTTGAGATATGCCCCCCGCGGGCTTTTTTTTTATGAAATGTTGTGCGCAGATAAACTACCAAGTTTTTCAACCGATCGAGCTGAAATTTTGCACAGTTGCTGAGAATAATGAGCTCTCGCGTTGTAGCTAAAAATAAAGTCTGTACCTGGCCCCGTTTTGAAGTTACGCCCCTTTCTGGCTTTTACTCAAAAATCGCTAATTTAGCCAAAAATTAACTTTTCCGTGCGGAAATTTTTGGTGCCCCCTCTCCGTCAAAATGTGCCCGACTGAAATCTGTCAAACATTCCAGCCGGGTCGCCTTATTTTTTTTTATACAAATTTTCTTTCTATTTTTTCGAAATTTCAAAAAACGTAACATGACCCCTCTTTGTACTTTTGTCAAATGCACCGGAAATGCCAAAATGCTGTCAAAACTAGCTGATATCCTAGCCAAATGTATGCACTAAAAGTCCCCGTTTACAAAAATGTCCTCTGGTTAATGAGTTTTTCAAAATTAAAGTTTTCTGCAGTCCCGTAAAACACACAAATTCCTGACGAATTTCCTCCAAATTTCACTATTCAACGTTATTCCTGTTTCGAAAATTGAATGTTTTCACTAAATTCGTCCTTAACTATTTAAAATAATCCAAAATGAACTAATTATGTCACTAGTTTTGCCTGTCATCAAATGTTGTAAACTATTGTCAAAAGATTCCCATAACAGGCACATTCTAATTATAAACTTGCTCATCCGTGACGTTCATGTATTCTAACTGTATACGTTGAGAGAATGGAAAATCAATATAGGTCTGACCCCTGCAAAGTCTACCGCTGTACTGAGAAATCTAAAAACTAAGTCGTAAAGTCATTCAAAAATGACGTCAAAGCGCGAGACACCAAGGATACCCAGATCAACAAAGTGATGTCGCCACCTAGTTTTGAATGAATAAAAAAAAATCACTCGTCCCTGCTCGCCCCCCCCCCGTTTTCCATTGCGATTTACTGATTGTTGTTTGTTTAAAACAAGAAAACAAAAGAAATAAACAAAATGAAACAAAACAAATAAAACAAAACAAAACAAAAAAAAACACACAAAAGAAAAAAACTTAAATGTCCCCGCCCCCATCTTTTCAGATACATGTATGGCAATAACATACATGTATGAACTACCCCCCCCCCCCTTTTTTTTGAAAAACCAGCAAAAATAAAACAAACAAACAAACAAATGCCAGCAATGAGGCTCTTAACGGGGGAAAATCAGCCGTTTAATTAAGGTCTTTCCCTTTCCAAAGGGAAGACCTTATTGTATTTCGTCGGCCTATTATTAAGGTCTTTCCCTTCCGTAGGAAAGACCTTATTGTATTCGTTAGGCCTATTATTAAGGTCTTTCCCTTCCGTAGGAAAGACCTTATTGTATTCGTTAGGCCTATTATTATTATTATTATTATTCTTTTTTTTTTTCTGCCGCTCGTGAGCAAAAAGTTTCTTGACCGATCTTTATGAAATTTGGCACACTTATTTAGCACTGCCAGGAATAGAAATGACTATGGGCCTGACGCTAAATTATTTGTAGTTTCGGCGCAATAGCGCAAAACGCTGTTTACCCTTGTTATCAGGTGAGCTCAGAAACGGTAATAGTTATAAAGATTCTGTTTAGTGAAAATGGTAGCTTACATCCTGGTGATGATTTATCATGCAAAATGAATGCTGTAATTTACTTCCTGGTTGCGCGCGTATGGCGCAAACTTGGCGCAAAATGTAAAAATTGTCCGATTTTTATGAAATTTGGTTTCCAGGTAGATTTGAGGGTCCTGATAACGAATATGCAATCGAAAACTTTTTTGCGTTTACCATTGCCAAAATGGCGGCCGTCAAACGGTTTTTTGCTTATAACTCGAAAACCGTTAGAGATAGTATAGACAATATATGAACAAAAAATGATTGTCTTGAAAAGACCTACAATTTGAGTCCAAATAGTGCATGATTCGGTTGAGCGGTTTTGAAATAAAGGCCGAAACAAGTTTTCGCGAAATACGTTTTTTGCCAATAACTTTAAAACCTTAACAGATAGTATAATAGACATGTGTATGAAAAATGACCGTCTTGACAAGACCTATCATTTAAGCCCAAAAAGTACATGATACGGTTGAGTGATTTCAAAATGGCGGCCGAAAACATCATCCTATGCATTATTTACTTATATAACATTTAAACGGTTATAGATAATATAGTACATATATATATATATTTTATCAGTAATTGAAGAGCTTAACTTTAAGACAAAGGTTAAAGGTCATAGGTCACGTTTACGGGAAAGACCTCTCATTTGTTCTCGGAACAAATGGCACTTTAATTATTATTCTTTTTTTTTTTCTTCCAGTCGGGTAGAAAAAGTGTCTTGACCGATTTTCATGAAATTTTGCACACTTACTCAGCACTACCAGGAATAGACTAGGCCATGGACACGACGCTAAATTATTTGTACTTTCGGCGCAATAGCGCAAAACGCTGTTTACCCTTGTTATCAGGTGAGCTCAGAAACGGTAATAGTTATCAAGATTATGTTTAGTGAAAATGGTAGCTTACATCCTGGTGATGATTTATCATGCAAAAAGAATGCTGTAATTTACTTCCTGGTTGCGCGCGTATGGCGCAAACTTGGCGCAAAATGTCAATGTTGTCCGATTTTGATGAAATTTGGTTTCCAAGTAGATTGGAGAGTCCTGATTACGAATATGCAATCGAAAACTTTTTTGCGTTTACCATTGCCAAAATGGCGGCCGTCAAACGGTTTTTTGCTTATAACTCGAAAACCGTAAGAGATAGTATAGACAATATGTGAACAAAAAATGATCGTCTTGAAAAGACCTACAATTTGAGTCCAAAAAGTGTATGATTCGGTTGAGCGATTTCGAAATGGCGGCCGAAACAAGTTTTCGCGAAATAGGTTTTTTGCCAATAACTTCAAAACCGTAACAGATAGTATAATAGACATGTGTATGAAAAATGACCGTCTTGACAAGCTCTATCATTTAAGGCCAAGAAATATATGTTACGGTTGAGTAATTTCAAAATGGCGGCAAAAAACCTCATCCTATGCATTATTGATGTGAATATAACATTTAAACGGTTACAGATAATATAGTAAATATATATATATTTATTATCAGTTATCAAAGAGCTTGACTTTAAGACAAAGGTTAAAGGTCATAGGTCAACTTTACGGGAAAGACCTCTCATTTGTTCTCTGAACAAATGGCACTTTAATTATTATTAAGGTCTTTCCCTTCCGTAGGAAAGACCTTATTGTATTCGTTAGGCCTATTATTATTATTATTCTTTTTTTTTTTCTGCCGTCCGTGAGCAAAAAGTTTCTTGACCGATCTTAACCAAATTTGGCACACTTATTCAGCAATGCCAGGAATAGAAATGAGTATGCCTGTGAGCGCCAACTCCTTTTAGTTTTGGCGCAATGGCGCAAAACGCTGTTTACCCTTGTTATCAGGTGAGCTCAGAAACGGTAATAGTTATAAAGATTCTGTTTAGTGAAAATGGTAGCTTACATCCTGGTGATGATTTATCATGCAAAAAGAATGCTGTAATTTACTTCCTGGTTGCGCGCGTATGGCGCAAACTTGGCGCAAAATGTTAAAGTTGTCCGATTTTGATGAAATTTGGTTTCCAGGTAGATTAGAGGGTCCTGATCACGAATCTGTGGTCAAATTTTTTTTGCGTTTACCATTGCCAAAATGGCGGTCGTCAAACGGTTTTTTGCTTATAACTCGAAAACCGTTAGAGATAGTATAGACAATATATGAACAAAAAATGATCGTCTTGAGAAGACCTACAATTTGAGTCCAAGAAGTGCATGATTCGGTTGAGCGGTTACGAAATGGCGGCCGAAACAGGTTTTCGCGAAATACGTTTTTTGCCAATAACTTGAAAACCTTAACAGATAGTATAATAGACATGTGTATAAAAAATGACCGTCTTGACATGACCTATCATTTAAGCCCAAGAAGTACATGTTACGGTTGAGTGGTTTCAAAATGGCGGCCAAAAACATCATCCTATGCATTATTTACTTGTATATTACATTTAAACGGTTACAGATAATATAGAAAATATATATATATTCATTATCAGTAATTAATGAGCTTGACTTAACGACAAAGGTCAAAGGTCATAGGTCAATTTAGGGGGAAAGACCTTTCATTTGTTCTCTGAACAAATGGCACTTTAATTATTATTCTTTTTTTTTTTCTTCCAGTCGGGTGCAAAAAGTGCCTTGACCGATTTTCATGAAATTTTGCACACTTATTCAGCACTACCAGGAATAGACAAGGCCATGGACACGACGCTAAATTATTTGTACTTTCGGCGCAATAGCGCAAAACGCTGTTTACCCTTGTTATCAGGTGAGCTCAGAAACGGTGATAGTTATCAAGATTCTGTTTAGTGAAAATGGTAGCTTACATCCAGGTGATGATTTATCATGCAAAAATAATGCTCTAATTTACTTCCTGGTTGCGAGCGTATGGCGCAAAGTTGGCGCAAAATGTCAAAGTTGTCCGATTTTGATGAAATTTGGTTTCCAGGTAGATTTGAGGGTCCTGATAACGAATCTGTGGTCAAAATTTTTTTTGCGTTTACCATTGCCAAAATGGCGGTCGTCAAATGGTTTTTTACTTTTAACTCGTAAACCGTTAGAGATAGTATAGACAATATATGAACAAAAAATGATCGTCTTGAAAAGACCTACAATTTGAGTCCAAGAAGTGCATGATTCGGTTGAGCAGTAACGAAATGGCGGCCGAAACAGGTTTTCGCGAAATAGGTTTTTTACCAATAACTTGAAAACCGTAACAGATAGTATAATAGACATGTGTATGAAAAATGACCGTCTTGACCAGACCTATCATTTAAGCCCAAAAAATACGTGTTACGGTTGAGTGGTTTCAAAATGGCGGCCAAAAACAGCATCTTATGCATTATTTACTTGTATATAACATTTTAACAGTTACAGATAATATAGTAGATATATGTATATTTATTATCAGTTATTAAAGAGCTTGACTCTAAGACAAAGGTCAAAGGTCATAGGTCAACTTAACGGGAAAGACCTCTCATTTGTTCTCTGAACAAATGGCACTTTAATTATTATTATTCTTTTTTTTTTCTTCCAGTCGGGTAGAAAAAGTGCCTTGACCGATTTTCATGAAATTTTGCACACTTACTCAGCACTACCAGGAATAGACTAGGCCATGGACACGACGCTAAATTATTTGTACTTTTGGCGCAATAGCGCAAAACGCTGTTTACCCTTGTTATCAGGTGAGCTCAGAAACGGTAATAGTTATCAAGATTCTGTTTAGTGAAAATGGTAGCTTACATCCTGGTGATGATTTATCATGGAAAAAGAATGCTGTAATTTACTTCCTGGTTGCGCGCGTATGGCGCAAACTTGGCGCAAAATGTCAAAGTTGTCCGATTTTGATGAAATTTGGTTTCCAGGTAGATTTGAGGGTCCTGATTACGAATCTGTGGTCAAATTTTTTTGTGCGTTTACCATTGCCAAAATGGCGGTCGTCAAATGGTTTTTTACTTATAACTCGAAAACCGTTAGAGATAGTATAGACAATATATGAACAAAAAATGTTTGTCTTGAAAAGACCTACAATTTAAGTCCAAGAAGTGCATGATTCGGTTGAGCGGTTTCGAAATGGCGACCGAAATAGGTTTTCGCGAAATAGGTTTTTTGCCAATAACTTGAAAACCGTAACAGATAGTATAATAGACATGTGTATAAAAAATGACCGTCTTGACAAGACCTATCATTTAAGCCCAAGAAATACATGTTAAGGTTGAGTGGTTTCAAAATGGCGGCCAAAAACATCATCTTATGTATTAGTTACTTGTATATAACATTTAAACTGTTACAGATAATATACTAGATATATATATATTTACTATCAGTAATTAAAGAGCTTGACTTTAAGACAAAGGTCAAAGGTCATAGGCCAACTTAACGGGAAAGACCTCTCATTTGTTCTCTGAACAAATGGCACTTTAATTATTATTCTTTTTTTTTTTCTTCCAGTCGGGTACAAAAAGTGCCTTGACCGATTTTCATGAAATTTTGCACACTTATTCAGCACTACCAGGAATAGACTAAGCTATGGACACGACGCTAAATTATTTGTAGTTTCGGCGCAATAGCGCAAAACGCTGTTTACCCTTGTTATCAGATCTCCTCCTAGATAGTAACAGATATCAAAAATCTTAACTGTGGATACTGTTTTAAGACTCCTGGCGACGAATCATCACGAAAAAAAAAATTGAAATTTTTACTTCCTGGTTGCGCGCGTATGGCGCAAAGTTTGTCAAAAACTTCAAAGTCGTCCGATTTTAATGAAATTTGGTTTCCAAATAGATTTAGGAGTCCTGATTTCATATCCGGAGTAAAAAATACATTTTGGTCTATCATTTTCAAAATGGCCGCCATTGAAATTTTGTTTTCGCTATAACTCAAAAACCATA
The DNA here is from genome assembly GCA_963971305.1 of Arcuatula senhousia. NCBI lineage: Eukaryota > Metazoa > Mollusca > Bivalvia > Mytilida > Mytilidae > Arcuatula > Arcuatula senhousia. The sequence continues at coordinate 47,185 of CAXARO010000636.1, read as the reverse complement.
ACAATTAGAAACACACAATAAATATAAAAAATGTTTCTCTCATTGAGATCTACAAAATGAAGTCAAGGTCAAAGGTCAAATGTCAAGGTCATCATTGGTAGATTTTCAAAAAAATGAGTCTTTTTTTTCATTGCGAAATAACTCAAATAAAATGCATTTTTTTCAGAACTTTTTTTACATTATATAATCTGTTGATGTCTTCTCAGTTGAACACAATTTATTTGGGGAAAAATATGAAAAAATGGTGTCGCAACATGGTTTTTTGTGAAAATTAGACCATATCATTGTTCTAAGCCACTGTATGACCTTGAATGATTTTTCAAGGTCAAATCAACTTACTTTCACTATTCCAACCAGTTTTAATGATTAAAAGTTCTCAAATGTCAAAAACAACAAAGTTGACATTTCACTCCCCTTTTTTTTGAAAATTTGGACATTTGCCATTTTTCACCAAAAAATTGTATTTTTGGGTAAATATACCTTATTTAACCATAATTAGACGATACAAACCCTAAAAATCCAGAAAAAGTCCCATCTGTCCTCTTTATTAAGGTCTTTCCCTTTCCAAAGGGAAGACCTTATTGTATTTCGTCGGCCTATTATTAAGGTCTTTCCCTTTCCAAAGGGAAGACCTTATTGTATTTCTTATGATTATTAAGGTCTTTCCCTTTCCAAAGGGAAGACCTTATTGATTTCGTTCTGCCTATTATTATTCTTTTTCTTCTGCCATCAGCGTCAAAAAATTGCCTTGACCGATTTTGATGAAATTTGGCACACTTATTCAGCACTGCCTGGAATCGACGTGACTTAGGGCCTGACGCTAAACTATTTGTAGTTACGGCGCAATTGCGCAAAACGCTGTTTTCGCTTGTTATCAGATCTCCTCAGAGACGGTAATAGTTATCAAGATTCTGTTTGGTGGAGGTGGTTCCTTAAATCCTGGTGATGATTTATCATGCAAAAAAAATTCTGTAATTTACTTCCTGGTTGCGCGCATATGGCGCAAACTTGGCGCAAAATGTCAAAATTGTCCGATTTTGATAAAATTTGGTTTCCAGGTAGATTTGAGGGTCCTGATTAAGAATCTTTGGTCAAAATTTTTTTTGCGTTTACCATTGCCAAAATGGCGGTCGTCAAATGGTTTTTTACTTATAACTCGAAAACCGTTAGAGATAGTATAGACAATATAACAACAAAAAATAATCGTCTTGATAAGACCTACAATTTAAGTCCAAGAAGTGCATGATTCGGTTGAGCAGTTTCGAAATGGCGGCCGAAACAGGTTTTCGCGAAATACGTTTTTTGCCAATAACTTGAAAACCGTAACAGATAGTACAATAGATATGTGTATGAAAAATGACCGTCTTGGCAAGACCTATCATTTAAGCCCAAGAAATACATGTAACGATTGAGTGGTTTCAAAATGGCGGCCAAAAACATCATCCAAAGCATTATTTTGTGTCGCAATGTGCCAACAAAATTTGTTTCAAAACGGTTAGTCCTAAAGACTTGGGACCTTCACCAATCGTCTTAGGTGACATAACTTGCATCCGAAAATATATATGACATAGGTCAAATCTCAAGTTTGAATAATTGCGTCATGACTTCATATAGGAAATGTATTGCGCAATATATAGTAATCCATATTTAACAATGAAATGTTAAGGAAAAGTCCATAGCAACCAAATATTTTCATAATCAGTTAAGAAGGGGCTATAATTTTGGCCCAAGGTCAAAGGTCAAAGGTCTAGGTCAGAACTTAGCAACAAGGTAACCTTAAGGAAAAGTCCATAGCAACCATATATTTTCATAATCAGTTGGGAAGGGGCTGTAATTTGGGTCCGAGGTCAAAGGTCATAGGTCAATGTCAGTCCTTAGCAACAAGGTAACCTTAAGGAAATGTCCATAGCAACCATATATTTTCAGAATCAGTGTGGAAGGGGCTATAATTTGGGTCCAACATCAAAGGTCAGGGTTCAAGGTTAGTCCTTAGCAGCAAGGTTATATTTAGAAAAAGTCCATAACAACCATATATTTTATGAATCCAGACTACTTGCTGAGTTTATCTTTCAGTGATCGGAAGTGACCTTTTGTTCATAGCAACCGACCCTAAAATCCATAGCAACCATATATTTTATGACTCCAGACTACCTGCTGAGTTTAAATTTCAATATCTTATGACCGGAAGTGATGTTTTGTTTAAAGCAACCGACCTAAAAGTCCATAGCAACCATATATTTTTTAAATCTGGACTACCTACCAGGTTGATATATCCAAAAATGGTATCATTCAGTTAGGAATCTATTTATTATTCTTTTTCTGCCGTCCGCTGTGAAAAAACGACTTGACCAAACTTTATGAAACTTGGCACATCTATTCAGCACTGTCAGGAATAGACTTGGCTTAGGCAATGACAAAAATCTATTTTTAGTAACAGAGTTATCTCCCGAAATGCTGTTTACCCTTGTTAGCAGATCTCCTCCTAGATAGTAACAGATATAAAAAATCTAAACTGTGGAAACTGTTCTCTGACTCCTGCCGATGTGTCATCACGAAAAATTTTTTTTTTATTTTACTTCCTGGTTGCGCGCGTATGGCGCAAAGTTGGCGCAAAATGTCAATGTTGTCCGATTTTGATGAAATTTGGTTTCCAGGTAGATTTGAGGGTCCTGATTACGAATCTATGGTCAAATTTTTTTTGCGTTTACCATTATCAAAATGGCGGCCGTCAAACGGTTTTTTACTTCTAACTCGAAAACCGTTAGAGATAGTATAGACAATATATGTACAAAAAATAATCGTCTTGAAAAGACCTACATTTTGAGTCCATAAAGTGTATAATTCGGTTGAGCGGTTACGAAATGGCGGCCGAAAAAAGTTTCGCGAAACACGTTTTTTGCCCATAACTTCAAAACCATAACAGATAGTATAGTAAACATGTATACTTAAATGAATCAGTATGCAAAGAACTACAATTTGAGTTCAAGGTCAAAGGTCATGGGTCAAGTTCATTCCCTAGCAACAAGGTAACATTAATGAAAAGTCCATAGCAACCATATGTATTCTTAACCAACATTACCTATTGAGTTTAGAAGAAAGTTTTTATAACCGTAAGTGACCTTCTGTCCATAGCAACCAATAAAATGTCCTTAACAACCATCCTTTTTCTGACACTAGGCCCCTTGATTTTTATTCTGGAACCTATTTGATAACTATTGGTAACCTCATATCGAAAACGAAATGAACCATTTGTCTAAAGTTCTTGTATTGGAAACCATAATGCTAACATGCTAAAGCGACAGAGAGACAAGAGACAGGGAAAGACCTCTCATTTGTTCTCTGAACAAATGGCATTTTAATTATTCTTCTTCTTCTTTCTCGCGCCGCCAACTTTGTCCGGGGCCCTTTTGTACTTTATACTTGACCGATTTATTTCGAATTTGACACAGTGGTAGAACCCTATGAGATGTGAGTTCTCCCTGAAATTCAAGTATGGGGACCCCCCAGGGGCTGTGCCACGCCCCCCAAAATACCCCCAAAAATGATATTTTTTGAATATGTCGAAAATAGTTCAAATAACTACTTTATAACCATATATATTATTAATCCTTATGATAAGACGAATCATTTGGTACCATAGGGGGGTCCCAGGGGGTCATGCCCCGCCCCCTCAAATTACAAAATCCTTAATATCTTTAAAATTATTGAGATCCCCACCCTATAACCATATATATTATTATTCCTTATGATAAGACAAATCATTTGGTACCATAGGGGGGGTCCCAGGGGGTCATGCCCCGCCCCCCTCAAATTACAAAATCCTTAATATCTTGAAAATCATTGAGATCCCCACCCTATAACCATATATATTATTACTCCTTATGATTAGACGAATCATTTGGTACCATAGGGGGTGTCCCATGGGGTCATGCCCCGCCCCCTCAAATTACAAAATCCTTAATATCTTGAAAGCTATTGAGATCCCCACCCTATAACCATATATATTATTATTCCTTATGATAAGACGAATCATTTGGTACCATAGGGGGGTCCCATGGGTCATGCCCCGCCCCCCTCAAATTACAAAATCCTTAATATCTTTAAAGCCATTGAGATCCCCACCCTATAACCATATATTTTATTACTACTTATTTTAAGAGAAAGCATTTGTAATCATAGGGGAGTCTGAGATTATTTCATGGGAGTCAATTGGGAAACTTCGTTTGGGAGACTTAGTAACAGTTTCGCTGTTACACTTATTACTTGTTTTGATTAGTGTTTGGCTGGTTGTTGTACTGAGATGATCAGCTCAAAATCTCTATTATGTCTTCACAATCGTAATGTGCTTTGTGAAACTACCTGATCCAAAGATTGCAATGAAAGGGGGGGGGTGGCGCGTCATAAATCCTTGTTTAACCAACCCATCATTTCTTTTGAAATACCTGAACCTAGTCAAGACCATTGCGATCTGCATTTTTTCGGCATGTATTGTTTTGTCTCCACTCATGGACACTTAAGATTGATCCTCCAAGTTCGGTAATTTTGTAATTAGTTAACCTTAATTTATCATTTCTCAACCTTTACTTAAAAATACCACTACTGAACCAAAAAAAATTGACACGAATAAACAAAGGGTCGTGTGTGTTTATTATCCAAAGACAGGAACTTCGGGTCCACTCGATAGTAAGCTACAAAACAGAAGAATTCAAGTTTCAAAAAGGTAGAACCACCAGTTAGGTCAGTTATTAACTTAAACTGAGGTGTATAATTTGATGATGAATTGTTAGTTCTTACCAATGTTTTTTTCACATTTAGTTAGACCATTTATAAACTTTTACTGTATGATGATACCTCATGAAAATGTTTTTCATCATTAAAAGTAGCTTAAACCTAAAGGAAAACCGAATTTTAGAATAACGAACGGACAATAATACTGTATGAACATTTAACAGTAGAGCCTAAGTAGATTATAACCTACTTTTTCGTCCAATCAGATTCTCATAAGTTCATTAAGTCGTCAACTTATTCATTAAGAATTTTATTTTGTAGGCGTGGCCAGCAGGCCCATTGATGGTTTTCATTGGATCATAGTCAAAATAAAAGATGACAAGAAAACAATTTAATGACATTGTCAAAAGATGTTGCATTGACGTTAGCAGGTGCCCTTTTAAATAATCACAACGAACGTGATGTTTAAACGTCGAATCACGTTAAATTGGCCATTTTTTTCGATTTTCTTTTAGAACCCTGGAGGGGGGAGTAACTTGGTAACTTTTTGTGTGAGGATGTGCCATTTTCGATTTGAATTCAATACCCATTTTATATAAAATTTCAAATTTTCTGAAATTCAGGACCCATATCTATATAAAATCGACCTGGAATGTTATAGTTTAATCAAATAAACATATATTTTAGCTCTTAATTGTTGCCAAATATTACTAGGGATGAAGATTTATTGCTGATGCAGAATTTCATGGGACATATCTATATAAAATTGGACAAAACATGACCCATATTTATATCTCTATACCCATTTTAATATAATTTCTCCAAAAAAACTACCCATATTTTTGGTACATCCACATACACCATTATATAGGAAGTTACCCCCCCCCCGGGTTTAAAACAACCAAATTAAATTTCGAAAACTAGATTGTGCAGAATATTTTAAAGGAAAAAAAACTCCAGTCAAATCCCCAAAATTTTTGAAAAAAATCACAGTCCAATGAGGATTAATATTAAAAAGGGGGTCTAGACCAATATTTTCTAACATATACACCTAAATACACCTTAATAACAAAGTTACTTCCTGAGTGTATCAACCCCGGACATTCACAACTTTTGAATCATTCACTGAAAAATGAGTAAAATTGAAAAAAAGTTGCCCAATGATCATAGAAAAACAAATGAAACTCAAAACTTCATCTTACGATTTTGTATTCCCTTTCTTCACATTCAACGAAATGATTTCTAGCACTACAACACAACGTCATGACCTCACAATGAGCCGTGACCAAATTTTTAACCAATGAAAAAATAGGTTATAATCTTAGTATGTTAAGTGAAAACTTATTGGATAAGAAGGGGTCTCGCTCCACGTTCGTTCCGCCCCTTCTTATCCATTAATTTTTCACTTAATATACTCTAACCTTTAATGAGAAAGTAATGAGATGTGGAATGATTTTCTATAGCATTGTTCTTGACTTTCTCTCTCTCTCTCTATCAGGACAGCATCAATTTACTCGCATTTACAATGAAGATAATTAACATTCCTAACTCTTATACAACATAATCTACTTCTCATGTGATTCAAATGTCTTGCTTCACCATATAATTTTACTCTTTAAACAAAATATATTTAAGAGTGTGTAATACTATTTTTGTAAATACCTGGGTACTGAAACTAACGATTTTCGAAAATCAATCAGTAAATATACAGAATTTGCATAAAATTATATTAGTTTTTAAGGAACGTAAAACTTTTAGTTTTGATGGCATGACACTTAACACCGGGTATAAGCGTTACCGCGGGAGAGTCGCTTTGAACGTAGGGGAGAGTCTTGCCCCCATAACATAACATAATCCTATGAGGCATTTTTTTCAAGATTTTGCACCGTTTGTTGTTATAAATATTGATTGAAAGCCAATATAATGCAACTCTCTTCTATGTTCACAACAATCCAATCGACTCTCCCCTACGTTCAAGACAAATCGAATCGACTCTCCCCTACGGCACTTACGTTGTTGTTGTATAATGTATTTTTTGTGGAGAAAATCAGATTTTAAGATGCGATGTCACCAAATTTACACTGATCGTCCGGAAAAGTTCGAGGTGTTCGGTATGAAATGGAAGGTTCTGGGAGGTACTTTAAGCGTGTACACATTCTTAAATAATTTTAATGTTCCGTGCAATATTTATTTGTAACATTTGATCAATGAAAATAGATGATTTCATCGTTTACATACCTGGTGTGCTCCGATCTAGGTCAAATATCGACTCTCCCCTACGTTCAAAGCGACTCTCCCGCGTTAACGCTTATACCCGGTGCTTAAAGCCGTCATCATTTAGCAAACTTTTACAAGGGAGAAGTCAATTGTTATTTTTGAAAAGAGTAAATGAGGTTACAAAGTTTTGAATTCATGTGCACACTCACTTACAAAGCCCTTGCCATATATTCAGCATAGAAATATACCATACCCCGTTTCACAAATATATGATATGTTGAAGGAGCATTTGATATCGTTCCAGTGACGAAGTGGGGGTGATGCGTACTGTAAACAGCTTTCCCCTCCTCTATCATTATTCGGCTCTCCCGGATACCAGTTCTTATACGTGAAGTTCTTATTACTGTACACCCATTTCCAGACGCCCTCATGTTCATTGTCCCGACCTCCCAACCAGTAACCTGTGTCATAAACATCACAGTATATAAAAATCTTTTTAAGAACAAAAATCCATTTATAATCAGAAAAAGTTACATTGAAACGGAAACAGGTATTGAAAGTAATATCTCCTTAATTGTGTTTTCCATATGACACATTGACTCGAATTATTGAAGAAGGGAACAAGTCTCTGTATCTAAGAAAAAAAAAATATATATTATATGTTGGGGTTGCATTTGTTAGAGCAACTCTCTGTTTAAGACCAACAAGCATTCTATAGAGGTGTAGCACACCTTGTCTCAGATCTGGCTGATTTACTATTTAAATGTTGTTAATGACCAATTAATGAAAAGGTTCCTTTTTTCACATCCGTTGAAATGGAAACCGGACTAGAACTGAAAATAATATAGGTCATTTTAAAACGCAAATGAATTAATTTTTGCTTGACTAATTTGGAGTCTTGTTGACCATTTTTCAAAGAGTTTTTAAAATATAAATGACAACAAAGTTCCAGACAATTAATTTTGCTACGCCTGACGCGCGTTTCGTCTATTCAAGACTCATAAGAGGCGCTCTACCAAAAACATTGAAAATGCGAAACACTTTATTATTATGAAGATCATAGAACAGTATGACCAAAAATACCAAACTGGGGAACCAAATTATTACTAGGACATGTAGGATGATCAACCTATGTCTGGGTTAGGAAAAACCTTAGGGTTTAAACAATTTTGAAATTTAAACGGATAATTTGAAGCTTTATAGTGTTCTCCAACACAAAAGTGGGCTAACCTCGGGGAATTAAAACTCCACCAGCAGTGCTAACCTTCACGGGTGTTCGAAATACAAATGACAACAAAGTTCCAGACAAAAAATTTTGCTACGCCTGACGCGCATTTCTAGGACATGTAGGATGATCAACCTATGTCTGGTGTAGGAAGAACCTTAAGGTTTAAACAATTTTAAAATTTAAACGGATAATTTGAAGCTTTGATGTGTTCTCCAACACAAAAGTGTTGGTGCCGAAGCGGGCTCACCTCGGGAAATTAAAACTCCACTAGCAGTGCTAACCTTCACAGGTGTTCGAAATACAAATGACAACAAAGTTCCAGACAATAAATTTTGCTACGCCTGAAGCGCGTTAACATGAAAACAAAATTAGAAAGATGCTAACATAATGACATATTTTGGTTGTAAAAATATGCCAACATATACACATTTTTAGTCATTTTTAATCTATTTTTTAACAAGGCGGAGGGAGGTCATACAGTTAGGGGTGCTACGACATAAGTATATACTTGCTTCATAAAGTTTTGTAAAACATTAATGGGAGTTTTCAAGTTTGATTGAACAATCAATATTAAAACGGCTGCAATACTGAATTAAAGCAAAAAGCCCCAATTTTTAAAAACTTTTATGTGGATCACTCTTTGAAAACGTTCAATTTTTCAACTTTATACACTACCTTGCCACACGAAAAACTAAAATGTCGCCTGAAAAAACTTCTCGAAAAAGCCTTTTCAAACTCTAGGAATTTTGTTGTTTTGGGTTATGATTCTACATTCTTTTCCAAAACATATTTCAAAGATAAAATTTGTTACACACTGGAACAAGTTTGCAGTATGCTTGATTTCCCATTGACAACATATTTGTCACCTTCGGAGGAGAGATTTTTCAACAACAAAACGGCATTCCAATAGGCACAAACTGTGCTCCTCTCCTCGTCGATTTGTTTTTATACTCTTACGAGACTGAATTTCTTCAGGGACTCGTAAAGAACAAGAAGATGAAAGAGGCGAGGTAATTTAATCTTCAGATATATTGATGATGTCCTTTCTGTCAATAACACTTCATTTGGTAGATGGATTCCTTCAATATATCCCCCAGAATTGGAGATTAAAGAGACCACCGAATCAAATTGCTTCACGTCTTTCTTGGATTTGCACTTCGAATTTGACCCAGGTGGTCATCTCAGTACAAAAATTTACGAGACGTTTTTAATTTTCAAATTATTAATTTTCTTAATCTACAGAGCAATATACCTACTTCCCCTGCATACGGTGTTTATATTTCACAACTCATTCGATATGCCAGAGCTTGCACACATTTCACAGATTTTTTTATCAGACACCGATTTCTTCGTGACCGACTTTTGGAGCAGGACTATAAGAAAATACGTCTCATACGATCCCTAAAAAAATTCTTTCTTCGTTATCAGCCACTAGTAGAAAAGTTCAAAATTGAGTTAAAAGATATGATAGTTTATTGTTTTAATTAGTGTTTGACTGGTCTGCTGTACTGAGATGATCACCTAAATATCCCTATTGTGTCTCACAACTATGTTGTGTTCTATGGTCATTACCGGATCCTAAGATCGCAATGGAAGAGGGAGGTTTGGCGCCATAAAACCTGGTTTAACCCACCATTTCGTTTGAAATGCCTGTACCAAGTCAGGACCATTGCGATCCACCAATTCTCCGGTATGACTGATTCGTTTTTGTCATTTTCTCTGGACTATGAGATTGATCATTCAAGTTTGGTAGTTTTGTTATTACCTTTATGTACCTATAAAAACCCCTGTATGCACTACAAATATCTGGAATGATCCATTCAACATATCATAATCATATCATGACTTTGAATTTACGTGAAGGTTATGTACATTAACTTCCAGGACATCTTTTTTGCATTTTCGGAGATGTCGGAAACGGCCGCATTCGTTGCCATGGCAACGGTGAAAAAATAATAAACTGTAAATTTTTGTTATTTTTGTGTTTTGATTGTCAACCGTTACCGATATAATGAACATCGGTCAAATCTGAGACATACCGTGGACAATGATTTTGGTCGTTACATGTACAGAGAGCTTGTTTTTTATCAACACGTTACTTAATATATTGCTTTTCTTTCAAACACAAAGGTTACAGGTATATCAGGCGGATGAATATTTAAAGGGGTGATATAATTAAGGTAGCACCATACAAAAGTGCTAAAATTTTATCAAAATTTTAATTTATAACTTTTTCAATACTATTAAATGTCCTTTATCTAATGGTGCAAAAATATTTTCAGTACACCTAATAATAAATGAGCTATGGTGATGATTAAAAAATCAAAACAAATGCACATGTAATTTAAGCTGTCAATTAACCATGGAGGTTGGTCTTATCTATAACAGCTGGAAAGTTTTATGACTTTTGACCAGTCATTTGAAGTGAAATAAGTTAAATGAATAAGATGGACAATCAAAAGTGGAAACATCTGGTCAGTGAAGGAGGAGCCTTGCCCTTTACAGTTAACAACTGACCTGAGATAAGGTCAATTTGATGTAATATTTCCCGCAAATTGTGAATTAAGTGTAGGGGGTTGTGCATTTTGGGCTATATTTAATGTTTGTGTGGATGAAACTAAGGTTTATAGGTCAAATATATGTTGATTTATGATGATCTAAGAATCCTACAGTGCTCCCATGGTAGAATCATGCCATTTGATCTAGTAAATGGGGCTCAAAGTAGGAAATTGATATTTTTGGGGTTTTTCCACTTTCATTTTTCAAGAGAAAAGTAAAGTTTGATTGAATTTAGCTCCCACATGAGTACCCCAATGTGGCTGGTTTTTGGATATGTTATTCCAAGGTCTATTATCAACAAAACCGTGTCTCAGATTTTAGATTAAAGCTTCAGAAAATATTTTATGGCACATTGAATAGAGTGACCCCTTATGCAATAAAGCCTTGTACACAAAATATTGCTTTATTGGAGAATGAAATATGATAGGAAAATTCTGAGACATGGTTTTGAAGGTCATGCTGTGTTGATTCAGATTAAATCAATGTTAAAGAGATATTTGTAATGCTAGGAGAGCTAATTTCATTTGAGTCAGTTGTGTTGAAATTTTTAATTTTGAACAGTAATTCCATCTGTTATACATTATAGTTAATTTTTGTAGGTATCATCATAAAGGGTTACATTTCCTCTTTCAAATGATGTCTCATTTATTAAAATTGGTAAAATAATAAGAAAGTTATGCAAGTTTAAAGTGTGATGGTCGGACTAAAACAACTTTTGTATGGTGCTACCTTAACATGAAATAGAATGTCTTATGTTCCAGTTGTTGTAAAAAAGAAATATTTACCCCTTTTATTAGTTGTTGAAAATTTTTCAAGGTAAGTAGATTCAGCAGCACTTTCTACTTCAGCTAAATGTGCACCCTTGGCTGTACATTGAGACTAAAAATAATAAATTGACAGTAAAGAAAAAGTAAAATACCGGTACAAAAATAGTAGGGTCTATTTGGAATAAACCTTTTTTCTTCTTCAAATCATTTTGCGGTCGCCAATTCCCAGTAGGCATTTCCACGATTCTTTTGCGATACGATATTTTTCTCGGAAACACAATACTGACCGAAAATTATAAATGGACACTAAATAACTCACTGACTGGGAATGCCAAAAATTCAATATTTAGCACCATTTTCTTGGAGCCTTTAGCTTCAAAACCCTTACGAAATTCGTTTTCGCCTTGCTACGCTTTAGCAAAGCTTTATTTCCTCATATTATTTAGACCCTAGTTAATGCCATGCAAGTATAAAACAAACCAATGGAAGACAAGATCTGATTATCAATAGTATGGATGGAGACTACTGTATGCGTTTAGACCACTCGTTTACTGGAGACAACACTGGGAAGAATGATAAGAATGAAAGATGTACGTTCAAGGATGAGAAAGAATTAAGACAAGAAACACTGAGTAATTCTGAGGCTCAAAGTCTATATCATAGCAAAGTATAACAGTACAAAATGCATTGCAAGGCCAAATAGCTAGACAAACAGCTAAGCAGATATAGAGTGAGACTTAGAAGATATATCACCAGGAAGACAAATTATACGAATAATGTAGGGATGCTGCAATCAATATACATTTGTTTAATGTAAATGTACATGCTTATCAACAAATAAAAATAAGTTGTTGCTAAAAAGTTAAAAAAAATATTCGGAAAAAAAAATTTTGGTTTTGTCAGAAAAAAATATTATCAGGTTTGAAAATCCCAGCCCCAAATCCCCTTCCCCGATAAAAATATGGGTTGATAACACAAATAAACGAAAAAGGCCATTTATTTAAAAAAGTATTCAATTTGTTTTAAAGTTTTTAATATAGACTTTCAATGATAAATGAGACGATAATTATTGTAATTACAGTTGGCCGGTGATTTCGCAATGATTTTTTACAAAATGTTGCTATTCGCGAGATTGTTGCCCGTACATTTGACGATTGCCCAGTCGGCCAGCACTTTTCATTGCCAAACCATGGCGTCCAGGATATGCAGGTGACCGTTCTCCTTGAAACATGCACCGGCGAAAAACAAAGACAGTTTCTTGAGCAAAGAATATTCAACTTTTTAGGCACTTTTCAACCCTTTGGTATGAATGTAAAAAGACAGACCTTTTCTTAATATTTATAAATTAGTCATCAAGTTCATGATTAAAATACCACGTGATGATCTTCGAGTCAATTTTATGTCATTCTGTCCTCGTCAGTCGATGTGTGAACATCTTTTTACTTTTTAGCCCCTGAAGAAGGACTTTATGTCCGAAAATTTTGGCATTCTTGTTTTATTTGTTTTAAAGGTTTTATTTCTTTATATTTCTTATTTAGTTTTTACCTTTTAAATGTGGCTTCACCATCCATTTATTTATCCATTTGACACGAGGGTGGAAAACTATGGGATAAACAGATTAAATTTTTGCAGAGGGATATTCGGTGTGCATTAAAACCTGGTTTAACCGACATTTCTTTTGAAATACATGTACCAAGACAATTGCAATCTTCAATTTTTTCCGGTATTTCTTCTATGTTTTGTCTTTTTTTTTCTTTTACGTCGAGATTGATCCTCAAAGTTCGGTAATTCTTTATTTTCCTTATTTTAGGGTGTAAAATACCTTTCATTAAATGTTTTGTACAAAAAATGTAAAACAAATCAGGAGGCTACATTTTTGTCATAGAATTTCAGTTTTTTTTACCGAATATTATAAATCAAAGAAAAACAAGTATGAAATAAATGCCTTCTACCTGTGCGATAAACCAAGTCACTTTTTCTGTACTTATAAAGTAACAGGAGCCATGAAATTCATTCCAGCCATTAGGACAAGCCGTAAAGACCACCCCTAAAATTGTAAGAGTGTTTAGGCAGTCATTAAAATCATAACTTAATAATACACGAATATACCACACCTGATGCATGACTCTTCTTTTAGGCAAAATCAATCAGTTTCATTTCAATTTAGATTTTTTTAAAAACCATGACAAGCATAACCCCTTAACATTTATAGTTATTCCACATCTCATTAATTTTCAACTCGGAACAGTTTCGATTTCCATATTCGGATTGAATAATAAGTACGCAATCAAATGCGTCCCTACAGATTAGATGAAAGTTTTAAAACTTTTTGCCTTATAGCCTAAAAAATTTAAAATTTAGACATTAAGTCAGGAGAGCGATTCAGGCTCTTGGGAGCTTCTTACTTTTTTTGTTTTACTCCATAGACCACATTCATGCACTTACAAAAAATAAATATTTACACACTATGTATAAGCAGTCTATCTGAATGGAATATTATTAAAATATCATAAACTTTGAATCTTACCAAGGAATATTCCACAGAATATAATAAGCAATTTCATATTTGACCTCTTAAAACATTTTAACAGATTTGTGATTATCTTATGTTTGACCTCTCAAAATCATGTCGACTGTTTATAGGTTGTCTTAAATAGTAACACGATAAGGTTGTCCCATTGTCTAGAAGCTTGACATTCACATGTCTGTAGATCACCCGAGCTTATGAAACTCACAAGATTTTAAATTAAGTCAGTTTGTCAGTAACTTCCACCTGCCAACGGTCGGAAGAAGTGTACGCAACACAATCTACATAAACACAAACATTCGACCGTCTATTAAAATTTCCTCTATTAAAACTGACTAATCTGAATGGTAAATGTGAGTCGAAATGGGCGTTAAAATACTCACTTACTCACGGTTTAAATTTCTATTGGAACGTTTTACAAAAGCTAAACAAATTTCACATGAAATAACTAACCGTATTAGTTATTTTTTATGTCGCAGTAATCAAATTTTCGGAATATCTTAGACTAACATTGGTACCATTAAAATAAAGAATGTGCAATATTAATTCATGACAACACGTTTTATAAAATCTTATTAACATGGTCCACTTTTTCAACAACAACAAAAATACGAAATTTTGCAAACGCGAAAATAAACCCAACACTTTAACGGTAAACTGCTATTTACAAAGCAAATTAATGCCTCCACGAGAGTGATCTCAGGTGCTTCGGAAGATATAGTAATCCCTGCTTGTTATAATCAACTGTCGCATTGACAAGTATATGCTTTCAAAAAAAGCTTGCTCGGGCCCGGCATTTATTTTTTTACTTCATCCAAATTAATTTCACTTAGGGACGGACCATTAAACTTGAAGGGGGGGCTTGGTTTTTTGTTTTGGCTATAAAATTTTTTTCCGCGGAAAAAAAATATTTTGTGAATGCGTCATGACAGAATTTTTATTTTTTGAAAGCGTCGCGACAGAATGTTTTTTTTATTATTAGCATTATTTTATATGGCAGAAATTCTTCAGAATATTTTTATACCCCCCACTTCAAAAGTGGGGGGTATATAGTGATAGGGGTGTCCGTCCTTCCGTCCTTCCGTCCTTCCGTTACACTTCAGGGTACCCATCTCTTATCCGCAACTCCTCCTAAACCCCTTGGTGGATTTTCATGAAACTTACACACAATCTTTGTGACATAATGTAGATGTGCACCTACTATTTTAATATTTGATCAGAATGGTTTTTGGGGTTTCCCATAGCAAAACATGGACTTAGCCATTCGACTTCATGGGGGTACCCATCTCTTATCCGCAACTCCTCCTAAACCCCTTGATGGATTTTCATGAAACTTACACACAATCTTCGTGACATAATGTAGATGTGCACCTACTATTTTAAAATTTGATCAGAATGATTTTTGGGGTTTCCTATACCAAAACATGGACTTAGCCATATCCCTACATGGGGGTACCCATCTCTTATCCGCAACTCCTCCTAAACCCCTTAGTGGATTTTAATGAAACTTACACACAATTGTTGTGACATAATGTAGATGTGCACTTACTATTTTAAAATTTGATCAGAATGGTTTTTGGGGTTTCCCATATCAAAACATGGTCTTAGCCGTTCCCCTACATGGGGGTACCCATCTCTTATCCGCAACTCCTCCTAAACCCCTTAATGGATTTTCATGAAACTTACACACAATCTTCGTGACATAATGTAGATGTGCACCTACTATTTTAAAATTTGATCAGAATGATTTTTGGAGTTTCCTATACCAAATCATGGACTCAGCTATTGATTACATGGGGGTACACATCTCTTATCCGCAACTCCTCCTAAACCCCTTGGTTGATTTTCATGAAACTTACACACAATCTTTGTGACATAATGTAGATGTGCACCTACTTAAAATTTGATCAGAATGATTTTTGGAGTTTCCCATACCAAAACATGGACTTAGCCGTTCCCCTACATGGGGGTACCCATCTCTTATCCGCAACTCCTCCTAAACCCCTTGATGGATTTTCATGAAACTTACACACAATTGTTGTGACATAATGTAGATGCGCACTTACTATTTTAAAATTTGATCAGAATGATTTTTGGAGTTTCCCATAGCAAAACATGGACTTAGCCATTCCCCTACATGGGGGTACCCATCTCTTATCCGCAACTCCTCCTAAACCCCTTGATGGATTTTCATGAAACTTACACACAATTGTTGTGACATAATGTAGATGCGCACTTACTATTTGAAAGTTTGATCAGAATGATTTTTGGGTTTCCCATAGCAATACATGGACTCAGCCATTCGACTACATGGGGGTGCCCATCTCTTATCTGCAACTCCCCCTAAACCCCTTGATGGATTTTCATGAAACCTACACACAATCTTTGTGACATAATGTAGATGCGCACTTACTATTTTAAAATTTTATCTGATTATTTTTTTTTGGGGGGGTGGGGGGTATTTATTTGTGAGCTGCGGCTCACAGTTTTTCTAGTTTTTCTTACCCTCTGCTGCCAAAATATTTTTTTTATCAAAAATCATTTTCAAAATATTTTTATAGGAAAAAAACCAAGGCCCCCCCCTTCAAGTTAAATGGTCGGTCCCTAACAATGTAAAATGTACTAATTTGAAGTGGGGTGCAAATATTTTACTGTGGTCCTGGAATAAAATAACATGCGACAACAAACAATTTAACTCTCATGAACTCGCTGAACTTCAACTTTTTTGTTCTTTAAAATATCTTCAAAACAGGTGTTTATATACTGTTAATATACTGTTAAGGAAGACACATACTCGCAATTTAAAAAAATAAATCCGCGACAACCATGCAGAGGACTTGAATATTTCAATGAGAAGTCTATGAGCAGTTCATGTCAGACGTAGAGATACTAGTAAAAGCTACTAACTCAGACTAGTCATGAAACACCCGCCGCGCTGTCAATTGTCAGTTCAGTGTCTAAAAAAGACAGAACACAACCCCTTGCAAAGCCTGAGATAGAGACTTCCAATATTTGTCTTTGATCGCATCACGCCATCCATACAATTTATTGAGTAAAGACAACAACCAATAACCTTGTGATAGCGTTTTTATTATCAGACATGTCAGACAAAAGCATCGATGTACGTTGTAGGTTCATTAAAACCAAACTAGACCACAAAAAACATATGAGACTAGTTCTGGTTGTCATACAGGTTGGGTTTGCAAATGTATTAAGCCCTATTTAATACCTCTGGAATGACGAGTCATATGTTTGTGATACGTACAAATGTAAACTCCATTAGCCGAAGCGGACGGAATATTGCTACACAAAAAGGAAAGTTAACGATTGGAAAGTCAAAATCACCACGTTTGTCTTAAAGCTTTGTTGACAGTTTCAATTTCAAAATGTATATCTAAATATGAAGCAGACATCAAGTATGTCGGTTCTGTATGGTAATACAACTCTTAATCATTCATTGTTTTGACGTGGGTGTCGGATTTAGAACTGATGTATTTGATTCTTTTACATCAATCGATAAATGTTTCTTAGCTAGTTGTCAGTAACTTCGAGTGTTCTCAAGAGAGTTCCTCCTTGTCTTGTTGTTTTCGTACAGTATTTTGTCTTAGGTTCTCTCTTGTTGAATTGAACTTTTGTCGATTGAGTTTTACAATGTGTTTTATATGTAGCTTTGTGCAAGCTTATCAATAGGGGGAAGGTTGGATCCAAAAAACTAGTTTAACCCCGCCACATTTTATATGTGCCTGTCCTAAGCCAGGGAACTTTGCCAAAGCCTTTGTTTGTCCTTGTCATTCTATGTTAACTGTTTTATGTCAAGAATTGAGTCTTTCGTTGATGATTTAGGGATTGGTTTTGATACTTTTGTATTGTATTATAAGTCTTGGGCCAATGCAAGACGGTAAGCAGTGACCTATGGTCATGTTGAAGACTGCTTGCTGTTTTCCGTTGTGATTTTTTGAATTGCTGTTTGTTTATGTTTGTTGTGTCGCGTACACTTATTCCACATCTCAATATCGTATATTCCTAGAATCCTTCGTGTCTTTCAAGTCCCTTAGGATATAATATTGTAAGAGAGGGAAAATAGAATTG
This sequence comes from Arcuatula senhousia, assembly GCA_963971305.1. Classification (NCBI taxonomy): domain Eukaryota; kingdom Metazoa; phylum Mollusca; class Bivalvia; order Mytilida; family Mytilidae; genus Arcuatula; species Arcuatula senhousia. The sequence goes on along the minus strand of CAXARO010000636.1, from coordinate 29,070 downwards.
TTCAGCTCATAATATATCGGAAACGTAGATTAAAAGGAAATGGAAAAAAACAGATTCGTTGGCACATATTACTATTGACTCAAGTAGTTTATAATTCAAACTGCATCAAAATGTTGTCATACATTTTTTGTACTTCCAACTCAAGTGTTTGAGATATTGTTAATCAATATATAAATTCCGAATATAAATGTACATCGGCAATGAGCTGCTATTTTGGTACACTAGTTCAACTCATTTATGCTGTTTCCTTCGCATGTTGATTCCACTGCATGGTCACATTCGAACCCGTTTAATATATCGTTTGTATTATTATTATATTATTCATTCCCAACTTCAATGTATTTTGAGTTAAAATAAAGTTATAATTATACTATAGGTATAAATTCAAAAAATAACCACGACGAAACACAGAGTTGTGTGTCGCACACTTATAATTGATCGAAAAAGAATCACCCTGATTATGCCCAATAATGGACTGAACCAGTTAAATATAGCTACAGAGGATAAGTGTATATTAATTGGAAAATGTTAGGCATTAAACACTTTTAAAATAAACTGATGTAGATCTGAGTATACACATTTAATCATCATGACAGAACACATACTACAAACTCGGAAATCAACCTTTGATATTTATCTGGTAATTAAGACCCAACATTTGAAAACGAATACGGGTCCAAACGAAATCATACTAGGGAGATTCCGAATAGTAATCGGAATCATTCGACCTTTTCCGCTGCCCAGAAGCGTCTTCAATTCTGATGCATTGATCATTTAAATGTTTTGAAATAGAAGGAATCCAATTACTGAATTACATGCGCTGTTTGTACAGAGATCTCCTTGTAGTTGTAATGAATCTTATACGCTCGGGCCCTTGAGCCCGAGCAATAAAGTTAATTCATTTTCATGTGGGGATGACAATGTCAAACCCGCATTGATGTTCTCACCTGAAAAACGAGATCTCGTATTCGTCCATCAACACAGGATTTCTTTCCGACATTTTTATTATCTGAAAAAGAGAGTAAAATAGCTTTAGCAGTCGTGTCAAACACTCTATCAAGCAAATAGAATATATATTTACCATGTTCGAAATAATGCAAATGTTGTGATACGCAAAATCTGGAACAGACAGTAAGGTGCTACTCAAAAGTTTTGTTACTATAGAGATTTGTAAAAAATCTTGATCAGATGTCAAAGTTACTGATAAATCCAAAAGGAAGCAGGTATTTTTAGAATCTGTAGCGTCTTAAATTATTCGCCTGAACTTTTTAAGAACGCTATGATGTTGTTCATTGGCTATTTTGCTTTTTTGCTTTTAATCTTTCCCATAAAATATTAATATTATCTTACAAAACCCTTATGAAGAAGCATATCATTGGGAACTTAACAGTTAAAATTATGAGTGAGTGAGTGAATGAGTAAGTGAGTGATTAAGTAAATTGTTTAATGCATCACGTTCTTGCTATTGATTGCTGTTTATTTGTTTTGTGTTTTAATGTGTTTGTTGTGTTGCCGGTTTTTCGTGCTCTTCTCATTCGTGTTTACAGGTTTTGTCTTTGTCCTTTCGGACCTTTGGTATTTGGATGCCCCATTGTTACCTCTTTGTTTCTAATATAAAGGTGGTGATGATGAAAATGTGTGGATGGGGATAAGAAACAAAGATACAGTTAATTTTGAAAGACTAAAGAAAAAAGGGGAGAGATGGATTGGGTCGGAAAATGACAATGATATTCCCTTTAAAGATTCATTTATATTATGGTAAATATTCTAAGTTATAATGGTTAATATTGCTATATTATCAAGCAGAGAATAAAACTTCAAGTTACATTTTTTACAAATTTCTAAACGTAACAAAAGGCTGAAAACCGCAAGGTCTATATGAGGTTACCTTGTGGTTTTTAGGTAGGAATTTTGTGTATGACTGTTTTCGCAGTCACAGTCTTTTGATTTAGGACGTTTTGCACCAAAAGGCGAGACATATCACCATGATCACAGTCCATGCATGTTGTTATTTCATGTCAATCCTATCTTGTAATAAAGACAATGTTAAACGTTGTACTTGGCGGTGATGGCCATCAACCATACGATTTCTAAATAACTGCAAGTGTAATAATTTCACTATATAAAACCTGGATATATCTAAAATATAGAAGATAAAAAAATATCACTGGGCACACCAAACATGCACACAAGTTTATGTCTTCCTTGTTTTGTGATTTCTCTTGGAAATTTGAGAATCATCTCCCTGGTTTGGTAGATTTGTTATGACGCTTATTGATAATAAAATCTTTGAGTTCAAAAGTGCGTTGATAAAAGATATGTATAAGATTCATTGCATAGATAGATTAAACACGTATACATTCTACTTACTTGGAACATTCACAATGTTCCTTAGTGTTGATCTTTTGGTAATATTCAGTTCAGGTATGTTGAAACTAGCTTTCGATTTTTCAAGATCAGCATGATTGAAGTTTATGAGTCTGTTTAAACTCGCATGTGTTTACCCTTTCAGATCTGCTAACTTGCACTGCAATTATAGTATTACACATGTGTGAAAGACTGATGATGCCTTATCCATAATTATGTTCTTTGATTCTAACTACATTGCATATTTCTAAATCGACTTTTCTCACTTCCACGGTTGCTGTCTTCACTCAAGAAATTTTATGGTAGAATCGTGCACTCCGACTCGTAGACATACCGGTATATGGGATTTCTATCTCTCAAATGAGTGCAGATGTTGGTTTGTCGTAGAAATTTGTTTTGACTTCCTTTTCCGGATTTGACACACTGAATCGGAAATAAGCAACACGACGGGTGTGCTATAGCATGCAGGAACCGCATACTCTCTCCTGAGTTCACTCTTGTTACGACTTGAATTCGCGTTGTTGATTTACGTTCGGTTTATTTTTTGTTTTGTGTTTTCGTGCTGTTCTTGTTCGTGTTAACCGGATTTGTAGTTGCCCCTTCGGACTTTTGACACTCGAATGCACCATTTGTGCCTCTTTGCTTCTTCAGTGTTGACATTCATTATTTCCAACCTGGCAATCTTTCACATATGCACTTTCAACTTGACATTTATGAGTTCCAATATTATGCATTGCATTTACAACTTGACATTTTATTATAGTTTGAAGTTGAAAGTGCATGAGAACTGAAGTTTGACTGACAGCTATGGTTACAATGTAGAAATTTTTACACATGACACTCTACCGGTCTTCTACTAAATATACGTTTCCGCTGAATGTGGATTTTATAAGCCAAAATCCCCACTTATACAACATGTACAGAGTGCTACAGAACACCATCAAACTGGGACATATTTTTAGAATTTGGTAAAATTTAATGTTTTATCGATATGTAATAACACGTCACATAATTGTAAGTACTAGTATATCATTCCAGTTTTGGTTTCTGGATCCTGTCCCCAGGACTGGACAGACCACGGTTCTTCTTGTTATTTCTTAAGTCATACAAAAGCCAATTGGAACGCTGCTCAGGTAAAAAATTAATATTTTGAAGAATGTATCACAAAGATATAAGACATAAGTTATAAATAAATAAATATACGTTCTTATGTTGTTTGAAGTGAATTATCTTATTTCTCAATTGAGACAGTAAAATGAAGGAATTTTTTAAAATTCTGTGATTTAACTATTAAAATTGAGAAATCAGATAATCTACGAGTAATGATGTAAGACGTTCTTTCTATATTTAAAGAAATGCTGTTTTTATAATGATTTTTAACTTCTCCTAACCACTTTATTCAAATGTCAATTCTCCCAACATTTTGTCATGTCCAAAGTATTGATATAATGTGCTGCATGTGGGTTGCAATCGATGAAAACATAATTTCAGAAATCTTTATATCATGCATAAATTCAATAAAATCTCAATTTAATCGGGACAGATTTCTGTTTAACTTTTACAGATAGTAACAAAAATAATAAACCACGCCTACTACTATAATTGACCAATCAAATTTTGAGAATTAAAAATACTCCAGAGAGAAAAATATTTGTGATGAATATTAGAGAAAAGTTGTACGGACGTTAGCCATTGGTAGGTTACGGGTTACACTGTATCAGTTTTGTTGGTTCCATAAACTGTGTGTGAAAATCTTTATTGCGATTGGTCAATCCTTCAACTGTTTCTTGCAGCTTCTTCTGAATTTATAACTCTAATGACTAAATTTGAAATGTCTGTACAACCATGCATGAACATTTATATGTAAATTTTCTTTTATGTCAGGATATATGTCAACAGAAGGGTAGTTCTCTTGTAGAGATTGAAACTGAGGAAGAATCCAACTTCATTGAAAACTTCGCGAAGCGTGCCAATCAAAGTAATTTTCCAGATTAGCTATTATTTGCCTTCAAGACTAAATATATATATATAGGCGATTCAATAGGTCATGGAACAGTTATGTTGTAATAATGGTTATATAATAGTCTGTTTATTATAACTACACATGACCTAATATGTTTTTTTTAAAACAACAACAGAAACAAAAAACATTATAAAAACATTAAATTATTTTAAGGCACTAATTGCAAAGATAACTATCGGCCATGGTTGGTCCTCGTTGGAGGCTGGTGATGGTTTTCCATTGCAGGTTTTAAAAATGACGTTACCTTATGTATATTGCATCATCCATTTACTTTTTTATCAGTATTTCATAAAATGTGGATCTTGAGAAATTATTTATTACTTCCGTCTTGAAGTATATTGCATCTAACGTGTGATATTTCCATTACGGTGCTTTTTGCTTAAATAAAGTTATTCTTTCGAAAGATCTTAATAATGACGTTGTGGTTTTGTTTTGAAGCACGATTTTGATAAATTAAAAGAATTTTTACTGCATAAATCAAAGGCGTTAGAAATTAATTTGTTTTTCCTTACGGGTCCCGTGAATGTCAAATAGACATGAAGCGACTAAGGTCTTGAGATTATTCTCAGCTCATAGAGATACCCAGATGTGCACCCTAGGTGGCTACATAGGGTGGTCTTGTGTGCGTTTGTTCAGGCAATTGTACTAAATGCCTAACCAATTACTATAGTGGGCCAACATGTGTAAAGAGTTCCGTGATTCATGCACTTTAAAAGTCTCTTTATTGACCACCAATATAGTGCACCTCGTAGACTACAATATCCGCATCGACCCACCTCTTCCAGTGGTTCTTAATTTTTCATCCCACTACAATATTTCCATAATCATTAAATGTTCCTTTTATCAACCTTAACCTTAGTGTTACACTATACTTTCCACGTTCTTGAATCTCAAATCTGCCTTCTAACTGTTTAAAGAATTCTTTCTATGTTCTATGCAGGTAATTAATTGGTGCCAATTACGAAAAACCAGAATATTTAATATCTGACTTTTTTTATTGTATTGTTAAAGACTAAATAATCTATTGTACTCTATTTAAGGTCTCATTAAATTTATCTTTTAGCCATTCTAGTCAAATAGTCCAATCCTATGTATAAAAGATAATGAGCTGGCACAACCTACATGTGCATACATTTTTATAACAGCAGCATTTAAAATTCTAAAAATGAAAAACAACCAGCAGTTTACAATACGACCATAGTAATTCAACACCTTTGTATCATTTTATTATAGATTGTATACAAGTCAATGCGCGTTTCTAGGAGTGCTTATAAATATTCTCATAGGTCTTTGGGCGGGAGGAAGAGATGATGTAGAAGGACATTGGATTTGGGTCACCAGTGGACGTGACTTCACATATACAGACTGGTGGCCGGGACAACCAGATAACACTGACCTGAGTTGGTGGGGAATCAACGAAGACGAAGATTGTCTCCAGATAGCCCACCACTTCAATGACCATTGGAACGACCTTACGTGTAGTCTTCAAAATCTGTTTGTTTGTGAAAGCAAGTAAGTTTCTTTAAAAACACTATACATTGAAGAGCTAGGCACATTTCAATAACAAAATATGATGAACAATGCAAATGATATATGTTCTAGAAACTTTTGATATGCTCCCGCATGAACTTTCTGTTGTATCATAAAATAGCGGTTTTTTTGTTTTATAAGGAGTGATAATTAGATTATGAACTTGTTTAATATGTCGAACATTATTTCAAGTAAATCTGATTTTAAGCTTACTGATGATTACATCCCTCAAAAATAATGTCTTGCATAAAAAACTAACTATCCGGGCCTGTATAACCTGTAGTTGCTCAGAAAATTGTGACGGATATTTTGCATGTACATACACAATGTGTAAACTCCTAAGTATTCGATACCATTTGGTGCTATAGGATCATGATATGGACAGACGAATGAATAAGCGGAAAGGGGGAAAACAGTATAACCTTCTTCTCCGAAGCCGTGGTATGGGTAAAGAGAGAAGAGCAATTACAAATGTATTCTTTGTTATGCGCAATAAATTTCGCTATGTCTGTATAATATAAAAGTTGTTACGGTTAAAACGAAAAAGAATCCTTATTTTAAGTTTTGTGTTTTTGCACCAAAACAAGAAGGATACAAGAAACAAAGGAGTTCGAACGGGTCATTGAAATATCAAAAGTCTGAATAGAAAAAAGTGAGATGACATTAAAGACAAAAACGCACAACATACATGTGTATAGAAAATAACGTATACACAACAACTTAACCCCAGGCAACAATTGAATATTCAATTGCCTGAGAGTCAAAAATCAAAATAAAGCTCTTGCATGTATATTGATTTAAGCTATAAATTACCCTTGTTCCATGGCCAGTTGTAAAACAATGATTAATTTGTTTCCGCTCAGGTACAATCATTTTCATGCAACATCTGTCTTTTGTTTTAGGTTACCTAGTACCGGTCCTGAAGTTCCAAATTTTGGCTAATATTACTACTTGTCACCTGGCTTTACAGAATTATGCGATACTGCTGTGAGGCAATTGCTCTAAAAATCTGCAAGTTTTAACAAAACCCATTAGCAAGTGTTGTATAATTCTTTTGTGTCATTATTCTCTCCAAGTACCTTTTCTGTTTAATAAAATAAACATATTAAACCTTATATGCATGCTTTAGTATGATGGATGCGTTAGAAAAACATAATATCGTAATTTTTTCCTCGGTTTTTATTAATTATTTATAGAATAAGGATTTTTTAAATCCTGATTGTTTATTATCTCTATGGAAAAAGAGCCCTTGGCCAAGAGTTCGTATTCCTTTCGTTCTTGAATCCAAAGTTGAGGAGAATACCACCCGATGGTTCAATGTCAATACCAGTACAAAATGTGGCTTCCACTGCTAGATATAAACACGCTAGACCAATCTCCTCGACAGTTCCATTTCTTCCAAGAACCTATTGGAGTGAAAATGATAATAGGAATGAATTATCTGGAAGTAGTATTTTTATAAAGCTTATAAATGCGTAACAAAAATAGATTTAACCAATACTAAAGGGTCAATTATTAATCTCAAGATTACCATAACATGGGGTTTATGTTGTATCTTTTTGCGTTAAGCACTCGACGCTTTATAGATGTTAATAATAACCACGACAAAAAAGGTAAACAAAAATTAAGTCAATAAATGAAAGAATTGTTGTTTTACGCCCTAGTAACACTTTTAAAAAATCAAAACAAGAGAACAGGAGAAAAGAATATTGATAGAAGAAGCAGAAACTCATTCACTGAAAACTAAAATGTGTGAATATATAGGGGTCGTAATAAGAAGTGTGAGGTTTTTTTTTTTAAACACCGATGATCCGGTGATTATTTTAGATTACTAAGGGGTACATAGTTCTATTCTCTGTACTGTTGGCAGTATTATGATTTTTGTTTACAACGTTTTTAAAACGTAGGATTTTCATTCTTAGAATATTTAGAAATACAAAATATAACTAGGTATAATTGTGTTGGGATGCCAACACACAAGTCGCCCAAAATCGCCTTGGATAGAGTTCCATTCAAATCAGTGCGTCAAAATAAGTCTAGAAATCAAATTTCGTTGAAATCGGACAAAGTTGACGTTTTTAGGGGGGCGGGTCTAGTAAAATGGCCACCATTTTGAAACTGTAAGTCGGATTTCAAATCCGGTCGCAGATTTGAGCTCAGCATACCCGCTTTACCCAGATGACCAATTTTAAAGACGATCCGATGAAAAAAAAATTTCCGCCCACTTTTTCCGATGGCCGCCATTTTGAAACGGCGGCCATCTTGAAAATTTTAAAAGTGCATTACACAACTTTGAGTGACCCACTATCCAATCTCACAAGTGTTATTCAATTTCCTTGGACCGTTTTCTTGTATTAGGGAGGACAAATTCTCGATAAAGAATCAGAAGAATAATAACTAGCTATAATTTGTGTTGGGATGCCAACACACAAGTCGCCCAAAATCGCCTTGGATACTTTTTCTCCCCATTCAGTACAATAAAATATGTATAGAAATCAAATTTCATTGAAATCGGACAAAGTTCACATTTTTTAGGGGGGCGGGTGTAGTAAAATGGCCGCCATTTTGAAACCGGAAGTCGGATTTCAAATCTGGTCGCAGATTTGAATTCAGCATACCCACTTTACCCAGATGACCTATTTTCAAGACGATCCGATGAAAAAAAAATTTCCGCCCACTTTTTCCGACGGCCGCCATTTTGAAACGGTGGCCATCTTGAAAATTTCAAAAGTTGATTACACACCTTTGGGTGACCCACTATCCAATCCAACAAGTGTTATTCAATTTCCTTGAACCGTTTTCTTGTATTAGGGAGGACAACTTTACGATAAAGAATCAGAAGAATAACTAGCTATAATTTGTGTTGGGATGCCAACACACAAGTCGCCCAAAATCGCCTTGGATACTATTTCTTCTCATTCAGTACAATAAAATATGTATAGAAATCAAATTTTATTGAAATCGGACAATGTTGACATTTTTAAGGGGGGCGGGTGTAGTAAAATGGCCGCCATTTTAAAACCGGAAGTCGGATTTCAAATCCGGTCGCAGATTTGAACTCAGCATACCCGCTTTACCCAGATGACCAATTTTCAAGACGATCCGATAAAAAAAAAATTTCCGCCCACTTTTTCGGACGGCCGCCATTTTGAAACGGCGGCCATCTTGAAAATTTCAAAACATGATTACACGCCTTTGAGTGACCCACTATCCTATCCAACAAATGTTATTCAAGTTCTTTTAACCGTTTTCTTGTATTAGGGAGGACAAATTCTCGATAAAGAATCAGAAGAATAATAATAACTAGGTATAATTGTGTTGGGATGCCAACACACAAGTCGCCCAAAATCGCCTTGGATAGAGTTCCATTCTAATCAGTGCATCAAAATTAGTCTAGAAATTAAATTTCGTTGAAATCGGACAAAGTTGACGTTTTTAGGGGGGCGGCTGTAGTAAAATGGCCGCCATTTTGAAACTGTAAGTCGGATTTCAAATCCGGTCGCAGATTTGAGCTCAGCATACCCGCTTTACCCAGATGACCAATTTTAAAGACGATCCGATGAAAAAAAAATTTCCGCCCACTTTTTCCGATGGCCGCCATTTTGAAACGGCGGCCATCTTTAAAATTTTAAAAGTTCATTACTCAACTTTGAGTGACCCACTATCCAATCTCACAAGTGTTATTCAATTTCCTTGGACCGTTTTCTTGTATTAGGGAGGACAAATTCTCGATAAAGAATCAGAAGAATAATAATAATAATAAGAAAAATAATAATAATAATAATAAGAAACGGTGCAAAAACAATAAGTCTCCCAAACTTTGTTTTGGGCGACTTAATAATAAGAAAAATAATAATAATAATAAGAAACGGTGCAAAAACAATAAGTCTCCCAAACTTTGTTTTGGGCGACTTAATAATAATAATAAGAAGAAACGGTGCAAAAACAATAAGTCTCCCAAACTTTGTTTTGGGCGACTTAATAACAAGCTATAATTTGTGTTGGGATGCCAACACACAAGTCGCCCAAAATCGCCTTGGATACTTTTTCTTCCCATTCAGTGCAATAAAATATGTATAGAAATAAAATTTCATTGAAATCGGACAAAGTTCACATTTCTAAGGGGGGCGGGTGTAGTAAAATGGCCGCCATTTTTAAACCGGAAGTCGGATTTCAAATCTGGTCGCAGATTTGAATTCAGCATACCCGTTTTACCCAGATGACCAATTTTCAAGAAGATCCGATGAAAAAAAAATTTCCGCCCACTTTTTCCGACGGCCGCCATTTTGAAACGGCGGCCATCTTGAAAATTTCAAAACTTGATTACACGCCTTTGAGTGACCCACTATCCAATCCAACAAGTGTTATTCAATTTCCTTGAACCATTTTATTGTATTAGGGAGGACAACTTTACGATAAAGAATCAGAAGAATAACTAGTTCTAATTGTGATCGCAAGCGAGTCACATATATGTCCCCTCACGTACCCCTCTTTGTCAATATGTCTCTTGGCATTTGAGATCACTTAATATACCCAATATTCATCAAAATAGGAGTAAGTTTAATTTTGGCGGGAAACGGCGGCCATTTTGAAAATGGCTGACGAAAATAAATTTTGGTGTAAAATATCAACTCGCCATACCACTATTACCTTGAATACCAATTTTCATCGAAATCTGAGTAACTTTAATTTTGGCAGGAAACGGCGGCCATTTTGAAAATGGCCGACGATGAAAAATTTTCAATGTCAAAAATCAACTCGCCATACCACTATAACCTTATGTACCAATTTTCATCAAAATCAGAGTAACTTTAAATTTTGGCGAGAAACGGCAGCCATTTTGATAATGGTCGACGATAAAAAATTTTTGATGTCAAAAATCAACTCGCCATACCACTATTACCTTGAATACCAATTTTCATCAAAATCTGAGTAACTTTAATTTTGGCGGGAAACGGCGGCCATTTTGAAAATGGCCCACGATGAAAAATTTTTAATGTCAAAAATCAACTCGCCATACCACTTTTACCTTATATACAAATTTTCATCAAAATCGGAGTAATTTTAAGTTTGGGCGGGAAATGGCGGCCATTTTGAAAATGGCTGACAAAAAAAAAAAATTTGATGTCAAAAATCAACTCGCCATACCACTATTACCTTATATACCAATTTTCATAAAAATTGGAGCAAGTTTAAGTTTGGGCGGGAAAACGGCGGCCATTTTAGCCGCCATTTTGAAAATGGCCGCCAAAAAATTTTTTCGATAGCAAAAATGAACTCGGCATACCACTATTACATTGTAAACCGATTTTCATTAAGAAATAACAAAGTTGAGAATTTTTACATTACTATTACAAAATATATTGTAACAAGAAAGATAACTCAATTTAACAAAAAAATTAAATTTCGATTTTTTGCAAAATTTCGAGAACCGTAAGTCCGATTTTCAAAATTTTTTTTTAAAATGAAAGGTATTAAAAGTCTTCACTTACCCCATAAAGGAATTTTTCCTACCCCTGCCGGATCAGAAATGCCAGGTAAAAATTCAACTTCAGTTTCGAGGAGCCATTTTGAGGCCCTTTTTTTACCTATAAGGGGTCGTTCGATTTCGACCAAAAATACAAAAAGCACAATCTCCCATTCCATACTCTTGATTTATGAAGATTCAGCTTCCTACCTTAAAAGATGTCGAAAAAATGAGGTGGACAAGTTCACGGTCCAGAATACCGAGAAAAATAATAATAATAACTAGTTCTAATTGTGATCGCAAGCGAGTCACATACATGTCCCCTCACGTACCCCTCTTTGTCAATATGTGTTTGGGCATTTGAGAATACCTTATATACCAATTTTCATCAAGATCGGAGTAAGTTTAATTTTGGCGGGAAACGGCGGCCATTTGGAAAATGGCCTATGATAAAAAAATTTTGATGTCAAAAATAAACTCGCCATACCACAATAACCTTATATACCAATTTTCATTAAAATCGGAGTAACTTTGATTTTTGGCAGGAAACGGCGGCCATTTTGAAAATGGCAGACGAAATAAAAATTTCGATGTCAAAAATCAACTCGCCATAGCACTATAACCTTATATACCAATTTTCATCAAAATCAGAGTAACTTTAATTTTGGCGGGAAACGGCGGTCATTTTGAAAATGGCCGACAATAAAAAAAAAATTATGTCAAAAATCAATTCGCCATACCACTATTACTTTATATACCAATTTTCGTCAAAATCGGAGTAACTTTAATTTTGGCGGGAATCTCGCCATACCACTATTACCTTGTATACCAATTTTCATCAAAATCGGAGCAAGTTTAAATTTTGGCGGGAAATTTTAGCCGCCATTTTGAAAATGGCCGCCAAAAAAAATTTTCGATACCAAAAATGAACTCGGCATACCACTATTACCTTGTAAACCAATTTTCAATAAGAAATAACAAAGTTGAGAATTTTTACATTACTATTACCTAATACAAAGTACAAAGAAAGATAACTCAATATGACAAAAAAATTAAATTTCGATTTTTTGCAAAATTTTGAAAACCGTAAGTCCGATTTTCAAAATTTTTTTTTTAAATGAAAGGTATTGAAAGTCTACACTTACCCCATAAAGGAATTTGACCTACCCCTGCCGGATCAGAAATGCCAGGTAAAAATTCAACTTCGGTTTCGAGGAGCCATTTTGAGGCCCTTTTTTGACCTATAAGGGGTCGTTCGATTTCGACGAAAAATACAAAAAGCACAATCCCCCATTCCATACTCTTGATATATGAAAATTCAGCTTCCTACCTTAAAAGATGTCGAAAAAATGAGGTGGACAAGTTCACGGTCCAGAATACCGAGAAAAATAATAATAATAATAATAATTAAAATTTACGTTTCCCGAAACGTGGGATGTCCCCTCCCGTTCTCATTTAATGTCTGTCCTCTTCAACAGAAATTCCGACAATGTGCCGTGAGTCGCCATCACCCATATACCCTGTATACCAAGTTTCGTTGAAATCGGACAATGATTACGTTTTTTGCGATTTTCGGCGGCCATCTTGAAAATGGCGGCCATTACAGAAATTCCGACAATGCCCTGTGAGTCGCCTTCATCCATATATCCTGTATACCAAGTTTCGTTGAAATCGGACAATGTTAACATTTTTCGCGATTTTCGGCGGACATCTTGAAAATGGCAGCCATTACAGAAATTCCGACAATGCGCCGTCAGTCGCCATCACCCTTATACCCTGTATACCAATTTTCGTTAAAATCGGACAATGTTTTCATTTTTCGTGATTTTTGGCGGCCATCTTGAAAATGGCGGCCGTTACAGAAATTCCGACAATGCGCCATCAGTCGCCATCACCCATATATCATGTATACCAAGTTTCGTTGAAATCGGACAATGTTTACATTTTTCACGATTTTCGGCGGCCATCTTGAAAATGGCGGCCATTACAGAAATTCCGACAATGCGCTGTGAATCGCCATCACCCATATACCCTCTATACCAAGTTTCGTTGAAATCGGACAATGTTTACATTTTTCGCTCTTTTTCGGCCATTTTTCAAAATGGCCGCCAATCACGAATTTTTTTTTTGCCCAAAAAGTTTCTAATTATGTTTTTGAACATGTATACAAAGTATTGTTGAATTTCATTATGTGGTTTCCAAGAAAACTAAGGTAATAGTTTTTCGGTTTTTGGCGGCCATCTTGGAAATGGCGGCCATTTTGAAATTATAAATCGCAGAAAACACTGTAGGACCTTGGGACCTATCACCCCTCCAAGTTTCAAATCGATCGGTCCACTTTTGACCGAGGAGATAGTCGGACAAGTTCGTGCATCAGGTTGACGGAAGAAAAAGAAAAAAGTATAATAATAATAATAATAATTAAAATTTACGTTTCCCGAAACGTGGGATGTCCCCTCCCGTTCTCATTTAATGTCTGTCCTCTTCAACAAAAATTCCGACAATGTGCCGTGAGTCGCCATCACCCATATACCCTGTATACCAAGTTTCGTTGAAATCGGACGATGATTACGTTTTTTGCGATTTTCGGCGGCCATCTTGAAAATGGCGGCCATTACAGAAATTCCGACAATGCCCTGTGAGTCGCCTTCATCCATATATCCTGTATACCAAGTTTCGTTGAAATCGGACATGTTAACATTTTTCGCGATTTTCGGCGGACATCTTGAAAATGGCAGCCATAACAGAAATTCCGACAATGCGCCGTCAGTCGCCATCACCCTTATACCCTGTATACCAATTTTCTTTAAAATCGGACAATGTTTACATTTTTCGTGATTTTCGGCGGCCATCTTAAAAATGGCGGCCGTTACAGAAATTCCGACAATGCGCCATCAGTCGCCATCACCCATATATCATGTATACCAAGTTTCGTTGAAATCGGACAATGTTTACATTTTTCACGATTTTCGGCGGCCATCTTGAAAATGGCGGCCATTACAGAAATTCCGACAATGCGCTGTGAATCGCCATCACCCATATACCCTCTATACCAAGTTTCGTTGAAATCGGACAATGTTTACATTTTTCGCTCTTTTTCGGCCATTTTTCAAAATGGCCGCCACTCACGAAATTTTTTTTTGCCCAAAAAGTTTCTAATTATGTTTTTGAACATGTATACAAAGTATTGTTGAATTTCATTATGTGGTTTCCAAGAAAACTAAGGTAATAGTTTTTCGGTTTTTGGCGGCCATCTTGGAAATGGCGGCCATTTTGAAATTATAAATCGCAGAAAACACTGTAGGACCTTGGGACCTATCACCCCTCCAAGTTTCAAATCGATCGGTCCACTTTTGACCGAGGAGATAGTCGGACAAGTTCGTGCATCAGGTTGACGGAAGAAAAAGAAAAAAGTATAATAATAATAATAAAACTAGGTATGATTGTGTTTGGATGCAAACACGAATGTCTCCCAAACAAACTCCCATTGCCACTATTCTCTTCAGCATGTCAAAAAACCCTTAAACATCAAATTTAATGTAAATCGGAGCACTTTGAAATTTTGGCGGCCATCTTGGATTCAAAATGGCCGCCATTGTCAAATTCTAATTTTAGTTAAAGAATATTTCTCGCAACATCATAATCTATCAGTATACCAATTTTCATCATAATAAGACCACTTTGAAATTTTGGCGGCCATTTTGAATCCAGAATGGACGCCATCGTCAAATTTTAATTTTAGTAATAAAATATTTCTCGCAACATCATAATCTATCAGTATTCAAATTTTTATCATTTTCAGACCACTTTGAAATTTTGGCGGCCATCTTGGATTCAAAATGGCCGCCATCGTTAAATTTTAATTTTCGTTATATGAATATTACTCGCAACATCATAATCTATCAGTATACCAATTTTCATCATAATCAGACCACTTTGAATTTTCGGACCCAAAAAATCACATTTTCGTAAATAACACGCAAACCGTAAATATCGCTTCAAAATTTTTTTTCGTATTATTGAAGACCATCTTTTGCCCTATTCACCCACAAAATTTCAGAACCCTGAGCACCTAGATTACAGAGATATCGCAATGTCCTATATAATGACCTTTTCCTATTTTCGCGCAAACGACGGCCATTTTGAAAATTTTAAAAGTCGTTTGCAAAACTTCAGGTTGACCTTAACATATTCCCAAAGTTTCATATTGATTGAGCTTTGCATCTCTAAGAAAACGCGCGGACAAAGTAGCACGGAAAGAATAAAAAAGAAAGAAGAAGAATAAGAATAAGAAACCGTACAAAAACAATATGTCTCCCAAAACTTTGTTTGGGAGACATAAATAATAATAATAATAAGAAAAATAAGAAACAGAGTAAAAACAATATGTCCCCGACGACACTTCGTGGTCGGGACATAATAATAATAATAATAAGAAAAATAAGAAACAGAGTAAAAACAATATGTCCCCGACGACACTTCGTGGTCGGGGACATAATAACAAGATATGATTGTGTTGGGATGCCAACACACAAAGTCTCCCAAACGATTAAAAAAGTTAAGACTCCAAAATTAGGGCTTCCCTTTGTCCCAATTTTCGAAGATCATCATGAAATATTTAATATTTTTTTAATATAATAAGTAAATTGAAAATAATGCAACAGGTATAGTTAAATTTTTAAATTTGCAAATATTTTATATTTATTAGAAATATTTTGTAAACCAATAAATGAGAATAGTTCAACATTGTTCTAGAAAAAGAAATAGAGCTTTATTTTTTCCATTGTAAAAAGGACAAGTGTGAAAATAATAATTTTAAAACATAAAGGGAGATAATACACCCATCTTTCAGAAGGTCAAGGGTCAATTGGTCCCTCCCTAACATAGTCCCTAAAAAGTGAAATAAATGATGACAGGCAGGGTTTTAAACTTTCAAATTTATTCCATTATAATAAGCTGAAATAACAATGTAAATATTTAGTTGAATGAATGCAGCCTCATCATCTCAGATATTAATGTCTCATTTTAAAAAGTGTATGAATAATGTTTATTTTGCTGTGAAATGGTCTCACATGGAAAACAAAAAATATATAGAAAATGCAATGAGACTTTCAGAAAATTGTAAACTATGATGACATTCCATTTACATGTTTTCTACCAATATAACTATATTTTCGAGATCCACTGAGAAGATTTTTGTTTTTTTTCCATTGAACTCGGAGCATCATGTTCATCATAATCGGTCAACATTTCCAAAAATTAGCCGATTTTTGTCGGCCATTTTGAAATTGGCGGCCATCTTGAAAAATTCGAAAGTTTTGTGCACACCTTCATAACATGAATAACTTATATACCAAGTATGGTTTTGATCCGAAAAACCATCTCCGAGAAACTGGTCGGACAAGTTCATTGTAAAAAAAATCTGAAAAACCTGAGTAAAAACAATAAGTCTCCAAACTTCGTTTGGGAGACTTAATAATTACATACCGAAACTTTTTGCAGGCATTTTTTAACCGATCCTTCTGAAACTTGGTAAACATGTAGTACTAAGGCCAATGTAAAGAATTAATACCAAAAAGATCAGATTCACAAGTCATAAGGGGTTCTGGGGGGTACCAGAAATGGGGACCGTAGGCCAAAATGCCATGGTTTCGCACACTAAACTCCTTATAGCTCCCAAACAGTATATCCAATCTGTATAAACAATACCTATTATAAGATGCCTAACATGTACTTGAACTCAATACGGTAATCGTTTCAATGTAAGAGGTCCATTGCGAAATTAAGGGGGTCCAAAGGAGGGGTGGGGTCACTTCGGAAAAAATTTCAAAACTGTATAACTTGAAAACCGTTGGTCAGATTTTTTCATGACTCACCCCTTTTTTGTAGCTTTTTTAATGCTGATTTCAAATATCAAATCAGATTTTTGATAGGACAACTTGATTTTTTTTCAGAATTTTTTTTAATTTTTTTATGTGATTTTTCAAAAATTCAAAAAAAAATATAAAAAAAATTATGAAAAAAAAACTATACAAGATAGCAATTTTTGGTCTTTTCCATTGAACTCGGAGCATCATGTTTAGCCCAGAAACCAATGTTCATCAGAATCGGTCAACATTTCCAAAAATTAGCCGATTTTTGTCGGCCATTTTGAAATTGGCGGCCATCTTGAAAAATTCGAAAGTTTTGTGCACACCTTCATAACATGAATAACTTATATACCAAGTATGGTTTTGATCCGAAAAACCATCTCCGAGAAACTGGTCGGACAAGTTCATTGTAAAAAAAATCTGAAAAACCTGAGTAAAAACAATAAGTCTCCAAACTTCGTTTGGGAGACTTAATAATTACATACCGAAACTTTTTGCAGGCATTTTTTAACCGATCCTTCTGAAACTTGGTAAACATGTAGTACTAAGGCCAATGTAAAGAATTAATACCAAAAAGATCAGATTCACAAGTCATAAGGGGTTCTGGGGGGTACCAGAAATGGGGACCGTAGGCCAAAATGCCATGGTTTCGCACACTAAACTCCTTATAGCTCCCAAACAGTATATCCAATCTGTATAAACAATACCTATTATAAGATGCCTAACATGTACTTGAACTCAATACGGTAATCGTTTCAATGTAAGAGGTCCATTGCGAAATTAAGGGGGTCCAAAGGAGGGGTGGGGTCACTTCGGAAAAAATTTCAAAACTGTATAACTTGAAAACCGTTGGTCAGATTTTTTCATGACTCACCCCTTTTTTGTAGCTTTTTTAATGCTGATTTCAAATATCAAATCAGATTTTTGATAGGACAACTTGATTTTTTTTCAGAATTTTTTTTAATTTTTTTATGTGATTTTTCAAAAATTCAAAAAAAAATATAAAAAAAAATTATGAAAAAAAAACTATACAAGATAGCAATTTTTGGTCTTTTCCATTGAACTCGGAGCATCATGTTTAGCCCAGAAACCAATGTTCATCAGAATCGGTCAACATTTCCAAAAATTAGCCGATTTTTGTCGGCCATTTTGAAATTGGCGGCCATCTTGAAAAATTCGAAAGTTTTGTGCACACCTTCATAACATGAATAACTTATATACCAAGTATGGTTTTGATCCGAAAAACCATCTCCGAGAAACTGGTCGGACAAGTTCATTGTAAAAAAAATCTGAAAAACCTGAGTAAAAACAATAAGTCTCCAAACTTCGTTTGGGAGACTTAATAATTACATACCGAAACTTTTTGCAGGCATTTTTTAACCGATCCTTCTGAAACTTGGTAAACATGTAGTACTAAGGCCAATGTAAAGAATTAATACCAAAAAGATCAGATTCACAAGTCATAAGGGGTTCTGGGGGGTACCAGAAATGGGGACCGTAGGCCAAAATGCCATGGTTTCGCACACTAAACTCCTTATAGCTCCCAAACAGTAAATCCAATCTGTATAAACAATACCTATTATAAGATGCCTAACATGTACTTGAACTCAATACGGTAATCGTTTCAATGTAAGAGGTCCATTGCGAAATTAAGGGGGTCCAAAGGAGGGGTGGGGTCACTTCGGAAAAAATTTCAAAACTGTATAACTTGAAAACCGTTGGTCAGATTTTTTCATGACTCACCCCTTTTTTGTAGCTTTTTTAATGCTGATTTCAAATATCAAATCAGATTTTTGATAGGACAACTTGATTTTTTTTCAGAATTTTTTTTAATTTTTTTATGTGATTTTTCAAAAATTCAAAAAAAAATATAAAAAAAATTATGAAAAAAAAACTATACAAGATAGCAATTTTTGGTCTTTTCCATTGAACTCGGAGCATCATGTTTAGCCCAGAAACCAATGTTCATCAGAATCGGTCAACATTTCCAAAAATTAGCCGATTTTTGTCGGCCATTTTGAAATTGGCGGCCATCTTGAAAAATTCGAAAGTTTTGTGCACACCTTCATAACATGAATAACTTATATACCAAGTATGGTTTTGATCCGAAAAACCATCTCCGAGAAACTGGTCGGACAAGTTCATTGTAAAAAAAATCTGAAAAACCTGAGTAAAAACAATAAGTCTCCAAACTTCGTTTGGGAGACTTAATAATTACATACCGAAACTTTTTGCAGGCATTTTTTAACCGATCCTTCTGAAACTTGGTAAACATGTAGTACTAAGGCCAATGTAAAGAATTAATACCAAAAAGATCAGATTCACAAGTCATAAGGGGTTCTGGGGGGTACCAGAAATGGGGACCGTAGGCCAAAATGCCATGGTTTCGCACACTAAACTCCTTATAGCTCCCAAACAGTATATCCAATCTGTATAAACAATACCTATTATAAGATGCCTAACATGTACTTGAACTCAATACGGTAATCGTTTCAATGTAAGAGGTCCATTGCGAAATTAAGGGGGTCCAAAGGAGGGGTGGGGTCACTTCGGAAAAAATTTCAAAACTGTATAACTTGAAAACCGTTGGTCAGATTTTTTCATGACTCACCCCTTTTTTGTAGCTTTTTTAATGCTGATTTCAAATATCAAATCAGATTTTTGATAGGACAACTTGATTTTTTTTCAGAATTTTTTTAAATTTTTTTATGTGATTTTTCAAAAATTCAAAAAAAAATATAAAAAAAATTATGAAAAAAAAACTATACAAGATAGCAATTTTTGGTCTTTTCCATTGAACTCGGAGCATCATGTTTAGCCCAGAAACCAATGTTCATCAGAATCGGTCAACATTTCCAAAAATTAGCCGATTTTTGTCGGCCATTTTGAAATTGGCGGCCATCTTGAAAAATTCGAAAGTTTTGTGCACACCTTCATAATATGAATAACTTATATACCAAGTATGGTTTTGATCCGAAAAACCATCTCCGAGAAACTGGTCGGACAAGTTCATTGTAAAAAAAATCTGAAAAACCTGAGTAAAAACAATAAGTCTCCAAACTTCGTTTGGGAGACTTAATTAGAAACCGAGCAAAAACAATATGTCCCCGACACTTCGTGTTCGGGGACATAATAATAACTAGTGCTGACTGTGTTGGGGATGCCCAACACAAAAATATCTCCCAAACGTTCGCATATTGTCACTCTTGCATAAATTTTGACATCGCATCCTAACTCGCCATCATTTCAAACCCCTAGATACCAAATTTTGTCGAAATCGTAGCATTTTGACAATTTTCCCATTTTTGGGCACGAAAAATCGCATTTTCGTGAATAACTCGAAAACCGTAAATATCGCTCCGAATTTTTTTTTCGTATTATTAAAGAGCTCCTTTTGCTCTACTCACCAACAAAATTTCAGAACCCTGCACACCTAGGTAACCGAGATTTCGCAATGTCCTATATTATGACCTTTACCTGTTTCCATGGAAACGGCGGCCATTTTGAAATCTTTGAAAATTGCATGCACACCTTTGGGACCCACTCTATCACCTAACAAAATTTCATAAAGAACCATTGAGTAGTTTTTGAGAAACCACTCGGACACGTTCATGTCCGGAAGAAGAAAAAAAAGAAGAAGAATAATAATAAGAAACAGAGTAAAAACAATATATCTCCCAAACATAGTGTTTGGGAGATATAATAATAATAATAACAAGTGCTGACTGTGTTGGGGATGCCCAACACAAAAATGTCTCCCAAACGAACCCATTTTTGACCTCGTATTATGATTTGCCATCTTTTAAAACCCCAAGATACAAAATTTTGTCGAAATCGAAGCATTTTGACGATTTTCGCATTTTTGGGGCCGAAAAATCACATTTTTGCAAATAACTCGAAAACCGTAAATATCGCTTCAAAATTTTTTGTCGTATTATTGAAGAGCTCCTTTTGCTCTATTCACCTACAAAATTTCAGCCTCCTACGCACCTAGGTTACCGAGATATTGCAATGTCCTATATTATGAACTTTCGCTAATTACACGGAAACGGTGGCCATTTTGAAAATTTCAAAATGTCCGTGCACAACTTCAGTAACCATTCTACCATCCTACAATGTTTCGTGAAAATCCTTCGACTCGTTTCCAAGAAAACTACCGGACACGTTCATGGGAAGAAAGAAGAAAAAAAATAATAAAAAGAATAAGAAACGGAGTAAAAACAATATGTCTCCAAACTTTCGTTTGGGAGACATAATAATAATAATAATAATAATAAGAAACCGAGCAAAAACAATATGTCCCCGACACTTCGTGTTCGGGGACATAATAATAATAATAATAAGAAACGGTGCAAAAACAATAAGTCTCCCAAACTTTGTTTTGGGCGACTTAATAATAAGAAAAATAATAACAAGTATTAACTGTGATTGCAAGCAAGTCACAAAGTCCCCCAAACGACCCGTATTTGCCACTATTCTCCTCAGCATGTCAAAAAACCCCTAAATATAAATTTTGATGTAAATCAGAGCACTTTGAAAATTTCGACCCGATTATCTCCCTTGAGAAATCACATTTTTATTTATATCTCGAAAACCGTAAATATCGCTTCAATTTTTTTCCATATTATTAAAGAGAATGTTTTGCTCTATCAACCTACAAAATTTCAGAACCCTGCCCACCTAGGTTACCGAGATATTGCAATGTCCAATATTTAGTCCATTTTCCTGTTTCCATGGAAACGGCGGCCATTTTGAAAATTCCAATTGTCAACGAGGCTTCCTTTCTTTACAATCTATTATCCTGCCAAGTTTCATATTGATATGTGGAGTCGTTTTCTCTGGGATCTCCGGACAAGTTCACGACTAAGCGGAAGAATCGGAAGAATAATAATAATTAAAATTTACGTTTCCCGAAACGTGGGATGTCCCCTCCCGTTCTCATTTAATGTCTGTCCTCTTCAACAGAATTCCGACAGTGCGCCGTGAGTCGCCATCACCCATATACCCTGTATACCAAGTTTCGTTAAAATAGGACAATGTTTATATTGGTCTTGATTTTTGGCAGCCATTTTGAAAAAGGCGGCCATTATGGATATTCTAACAATGCGCCCTGAGTCGCCATCACCCATATACCCTGTATACCAAGTTTCGTTGAAATCGGACAATGTTTACATTTATCGCCATTTTCAGCGGCCATCTTGAAAATGGCAACCAATACGGTAATTCTGACAATGCGCCATGATTCGCCATCACACATATACCCTGTAAACCAAGTTTTGTTGAAATTGGACAATGTTTGTACTTTTCGGCATTTTTCGGCCGTTTTTCAAAATGGCCGCCACTCGCGAAATTTTTTTTTTGCCAAAAAATTTCCAATCATGTTCCTGAACATGTATACCAAGTTTCGTTGAATTTCATTAAGTGGTTTTCGAGAAAATGAAGGTAATAGTTTTTCGGTTTTTGGCGGCCATCTTGGAAATGGCGGCCATTTTGAAATTTTAAACGCAAAAACATTCAGTAGAACCATGAGACCTATCACCCCTCCAAGTTTCAGATCGATTGGTCCACCCATTTCCGAGAACAACTCCGGACAAGTTCGTGTATCAGGTTGACGGAAGAAAAAGAAAAAATAATAATAATTAAAACTTATGTTTCGCGAAACATGGGATGTCCCCTCCCGTTCTCATTTAATGTCTGTGATACCGAGTTAATTCTGTTCAGCATGTCAAAATACCCCTAAATATCAATTTTCATGTAAATCGAAGCACTTTGAAGTTTTGGCGGCCATCTTGGATTCAAAATGGCCGCCATCGTCAAATTTTAATTTTAGATATAGAATATTACTCGCAACACCATAATCTATCAGTATACCAATTTTCATCAAAATCAGACCACTTTGAAATTTTGGCGGCCATCTTGGATTCAAAATGGCCGCCATCGTCAAATTTTAATTTTAGATATAGAATATTACTCGCAACACCATAATCTATCAGTATACCAATTTTCATCAAAACTAGACCACTTTGAAATTTTTTGAAAAATTTGGACCCGATTATCTCCCTTTAAAATCACATTTTCATTTATATCTCGAAAACCGTAAATACCGCTTCCGAATTTTTTTCGCTCATTTAGTAGTACTAATCAAGCTCTACAAACATACCAAGTTTCAAGGTCCTGACCACCTAGGTTTCCGAGATATGGCGATGTCCGGTATCTAGAACAAATCCGGTTTCCATGGAAACGGCGGCCATTTTGAAATCGAAAACCCTAACTAACCCGAATGACCTTGGGACCTATCACCCCTCCAAGTTTCAGATCGATCGATCCAACCGTTTCCGAGAAGAAGTCCGGACAAGTTCATGCATCAGGTTGACGGAAGAAAAAGAAAAAAGAATAATAATTAAAACTTATGTTTCGCGAAACATGGGATGTCCCCTCCCGTTCTCATTTAATGTCTGTGATATCGAGTTAATTCTGTTCAGCATGTCAAAATACCCTTAAATATCAATTTTCATGTAAATCGAAGCACTTTGAAGTTTTGGCGGCCATCTTGGATTCAAAATGGCCGCCATCGTCAAATTTTAATTTTAGATATAGAATATTACTCGCAACACCATAATCTATCAGTATACCAATTTTCATCAAAATCAGACCACTTTGAAATTTGGGCGGCCATCTTGGATTCAAAATGGCAGCCATCGTCAAATTTTAATTTTAGATAAAGAATATTACTCGCAACACCATAATCTATCAGTATACCAATTTTCATCAAAATCAGACCACTTTGAAATTTTTTGAAAAATTTGGACCCGATTATCTCCCTTTAAAATCACATTTTCATTTATATCTCGAAAACCGTAAATACCGCTTCCGAATTTTTTTCGCTCATTTAGTAGTACTAATCAAGCTCTACAAACATACCAAGTTTCAAGGTCCTGACCACCTAGGTTTCCAAGATATGGCGATGTCCGGTATCTAGAACAAATCCGGTTTCCATGGAAACGGCGGCCATTTTGAAATCGAAAACCCTAACTAACCCGAATGACCTTGGGACCTATCACCCCTCCAAGTTTCAGATCGATCGATCCAACCGTTTCCGAGAAGAAGTCCGGACAAGTTCATGCATCAGGTTGACGGAAGAAAAAGAAAAAAGAATAATAACAAGTATTAACTGTGATTGCAAGCAAGTCACAAAGTCCCCCAAACGACCCGTATTTGCCACTATTCTCTTCAGCATGTCAAAAAACCCCTAAATATAAATTTTCATGTAAATCGGAGCACTTTGAAAATTTCGACCCGATTATCTCCCTTGAGAAATCACATTTTTATTTATATCTCGAAAACCGTAAATATCGCTTCAAAATTTCTTTTCATATTATTAAAGAGAATGTTTTGCTCTATCAACCTACAAAATTTCAGAACCCTGCGCACCTAGGTTACCGAGATATTGCAATGTCCAATATTTAGTCCATTTTCCTGTTTCCATGGAAACAGCGGCCATTTTGAAAAGTCCGATTGTCAACAAAGCTTCCTTTCTATACTATCTATTATCCTGCCAAGTTTCATATTGATATGTGGAGTCGTTTTCTCTGGGATCTCCGGACAAGTTCACGACTAAGTGGAAGAATCGGAAGAAGAAGAAGAAGAAGAAGAAGAAGAATAACAAGTATTAACTGTGATTGCAAGCAAGTCACAAAGTCCCCCAAACGACCCGTATTTGCCACTATTCTCTACAGCATGTCAAAAAAACCCTAAATATCAATTTTCATGTAAATCAGAACACTTTGAAAATTTTGACCCGATTATCTCCCCTGAAATCACATTTTTATTTATATCTCGAAAACCGTAAATATCGCTTCAAATTTTTTTTTCATATTATTAAAGAGAATGTTTTGCTCTATCAACCTACAAAATTTCAGAACCCTGCGCACCTAGGTTACCGAGATATTGCAATGTCCAATATTTAGTCCATTTTCCTGTTTTCATGGAAACGGCGCCCATTTTGAAAAGTCCGATTATCAACAAGGCTTCCTTTCATGCCAATCTTTCATCCTGCCAAGTTTCATTTTGATATGTTGAGTCGTTTTTTCTAGGATCTCCGGACAAGTTCACGACTAAGCGGAAGAATCGGAAGAAGAATAATAATAATAAGAAACGGTGCAAAAACAATAAGTCCCCAAACTTTGTTTGGGGGACTTAATAATAATAAGAAACGGTGCAAAAACAATAAGTCCCCAAACGTTGTTTGGGGGACTTAATAATAAGAAAAATAAGAAACGGAGTAAAAACAATATGTCCCCGACGACACTTCGTGGTCGGGGACATAATAATAATAAGAAAAATAAGAAACGGAGTAAAAACAATATGTCCCCGACAACACTTCGTGGTCGGGGACATAATAAGAAACGGTGCAAAAACAATAAGTCCCCAAACGTTGTTTGGGGGACTTAATAATAATAATAAGAAACGGTGCAAAAACAATAAGTCTCCCAAACTTTGTTTTGGGCGACTTAATTAAGTGATTAAAGCTGACCTCAGTTTTTTAGTTAAAAATATTCTTTGGGATATTGAATTCCAGTTATGTAAAATTCTACTACAATTATTATAGGGATTTATCTGAATATAACTGAGTGATTTACAGTGTGTGAAGCGCCAAAATAATGAAAAAGTTCCTACTGAAAGGTCACCACAAGCTTGTTTCGCTTTTTCTGGATCTGACGTTTCTGCAAATGTTTCCTCAGCTAACGGTGTTATGATAGATCCCGGCGAGACTCTGTAAGAAAGAGAAAACACTATTACCTACTTGACTCAAATGAGCTGCTGCAAAGAAAGCTTAAACTATGATCAGTACATAGAAATTGTATGATCATATAGGGCAACATTTATTTGTTTAATTCAGAAATGACTGTATAAGTGTATACTAATAATTGTTTTTCGAATTGGTGTTTGACTCTTGGCATGGAAAACAGTAGATATTTAATATTTTTAAAGGTTTTCCTCAAATGTTCAAAAGTGGTGGCCTGGCCCAGGCGCCACAAAACTTAAAAAATACTTAAGTATGGGGTAATTGTAAACTTGTTGTGTTTACTATGGAAGTTGAGAATAATCTGAACTCGTTGTGGTTACTACTGAAGTTGAAAATATTCTCTGATTTAACACTGTTTTGTTTTAAGGCGCAGGGTCCTGGTTAAACAAATGTGATGGCGCCAAAACTCCATCTTTGATTTCTATCTTAGGTTCCGGTAGAAACACAATTGCTCAACACAATGCTATACAAAAATTGTATACCACCACGAATCATTTCCTATTTCATTTGTTTACTATTGGATGGAATTAAAAATGTTTTTGAAGACCGCATGGGTTGTATTTTCTTATATTTTTTTCCAAAAGACAGTCAGGAGCTGAGGTCAGGAGACAACTGAATAAATATTAGGCCCTGACTTAGCCCAATGATTTGTGAAATACACGCACTTTATACCAGTGAGGAAGGTATACATGTATGTAACTTTCGAAGTAAGGGAAATAAATAGTTAAAAAAATAAAATGGACTCTTGTGTCGTGCTTGAATTTACCACTGAGATGCAGTCAAACAATAAAATGAAGCAAGCTGATTTGTCATGTGTAAAGAAAATACAATATTTATGGAAAACACTACGTCCACTTTCCCTCTCTCTCTATTGTGAAATTATATTCACCTAATAGTTTACTTACGAATTCACTCTGACATTGTTTTTGCCTTCTTCTGTGGCTAACGATCTCGTAAAGGCATGAATTGCACCCTAAAATAATAACGATTTCGTAAAGGTACGTTGCTTTATATTTAAGGAATAGTTTCAATGTTTTTATACACATGTATGTAACATGTTTAAAAAAAACATGATTAGGGTCATCCTACCACAAATCATGCCAATGAAGCCGCAATACGATACCTGTAGAGTGCAAAAAAACCCAACTATTTTATACTGTGTCAGATAACAGTTCCGGTATTTAGGGATAGTCGAGTGAGACAACTTAAAAATCGGCCTCCTGACAAAAGGTTTAATTGGAAAGGAGCTGGCATGTCGCCGAAGAGTCATGGTTCGATCCTCGGTGTGAAGTGACTTAATTCACATTAGTAAAACACATGCCTTAGTATTACCAAACCTAAACATTGTACGCATTTCAAAATTGAGTGTATTTCAAACGTGACTTACCTTTGTAGCGTCATAAATAGATGAACCATTTATTCCTGCACATGCAGATGTGCTACTAATGTTAATAATATTTCCTTGAGTTTTTCTCAGGTGTGGTAGTGAATACTGAAAGAAAACAGTTCTTGAAATTATAAAAATGTACATATAACAGACAAAAAAAAAAACAAATGTAAAATTTATATTGTTGAGACAAATACATTTCCTAAGCTCTCTTTCAGAAAGAAAAAAATGATGTCTCCAGCTGCATCGAATAATTATAATTTTTCAGTTGCGAGTGAGTGAGTTAGTTGGTGTTTTACGCCCGTGCAACGCTATATAGGTTTTTTACAGGCGATGAACATGAAAAGGATGATAAAATAACATGAAATGATGATGATAAATGAAATATGGGAGTGGGGTGGGAAAGGAAAGGAACGGAAAATTTTGTGGAAGTACAGGAACAGGGGAGAGGTGGGTAGGGGCCAAAAAATAAGCCTATGTGGTGCACTACTTGGCGTTCCACAAGGGGGGTCTTTAACGTGCATGAAGCGTGACACTCTCCACACACGTTAACCTACTATGGTCAGTGGTCATGGTTTCCGTATTATAGACCTGACAACCCCCACGGACGAGGGCCACCTAGGGTACACACTTGGTCGCTCTGTGGGCTCAGCACTGATCCGACGTCAGAATCCCAAGACCCTTAGACGCCTCTTACGACAAGCAAGGCTCTGCTGCGGGCCTTTTCGCCGCCCGGGCCCGCACGGGACATTTTAGTTGCGAGCTTGTATGTTTTAGTTATTGCCTGTTTTAAAAAAATGTTAATTACTGTACGTCGATCTAGATTTGAAAATTGTTAAGTATATTTTTTTCTTGGCATTGTTCTAATATTCCAACATTGATTATAATTCATAGTAATTAATGACCTTTCAAAGTGTCTATACAGCAACTTGAAATGCTATATGTTTTTATGTTGTCTGTTCCTTTGTGCTGTTCCCGTTCGTGTTTACTGGTTTTGTCTTTGTCCTTTCGCACGTGTGTTATTCGACAGCCCATATTGGTACCTTTTGCTTCTTAAACATGTATGATAAGTAATATGAAGACTGTGGGCTGAGCACTGACCAGACGTAAGAATCCCAAGACCCTTAGACGCCTCTTACGACAAGCAAGGCTCTGCTGCGGGCCTTTTCGCGTTTTATCCTTCCAATGTTTTGGTTTAAATGCTACTGACGAGAGGTTACTCCTTGAAATATCGATATATAGCATATCCAAATTAACCGTTTCAACCCGTGTTTTTGGTATTACATGGGAGTAGGATTGTCTCAAACTATATGGTCATTATACAAGAATGTGTCTGATAAGACAATGCTTAAAGCTGACAGTGTGGATGTCTTTATGCCCCAGCAAAGACATGTCTGGGGGGATTAAGCTTTACTCATCATCATAATAATTTATGTTCGTCCGTCCGAACAAATTTCCGTCAATCTTTTCCCAGTAACCGTACATGTGAATAATTAGAAACTAGGTAGGATGGTTCAGTATAACAAACTCCACGTTCTACGCGACTTTCAGACCTGTCGGACTTCTGGTTTCTGTTTAGGAACCAGTAAGGGCATCCGTACTCATTCCTTCTTTATGTTT
>CAXARO010000634.1:0-53928 GCA_963971305.1 Arcuatula senhousia | reverse complement strand
AAATCTTTTAACCAAATACTTTAATGGAATGGATAACATGCAATTCCAATTTGTAACAAAGAAATATAAACAAACGCAAGATTAAAAAAAAAGCTTGGCATAATTAGGAGACAGGTTTCAGTACAATTAACTGACTTATACTTGAAACACATCCATGTTAAGTGCATTTGGAACCATGTGCTTTATCTTCAAACTATAAACGTATGAAAGTGAGCAAGGACATTGACGGGCTTACATACTTACATGTAAATACTTGATGATATAATTATAAATTAACAGATGATAGATTCTCAAAATCAAAGAACCAAAAATACAAAACAATGATAGTTAAAGAAAAGTTAAAAAAAATGAGTGACAATAAGATCAATACTTGGTAAAAAAAATAAAGTTGCTAAACACTGTATGATATTTATAAGTAATGTTAACTTATTTGTATGTGGCTTTAAAGAAAAACATATAAAATAAGACATGTTTCTGACATTATGACGGTCATTGTGTCACCACAATGCGCTGTCTATTAAGAAATGCAGAAAATTTACAATTTTGAATAATTTCAGTGCATCTTTTCCTTAAGACACACACAGCACATGGAAAT
Organism: Arcuatula senhousia; assembly: GCA_963971305.1. Taxonomy (NCBI): domain Eukaryota; kingdom Metazoa; phylum Mollusca; class Bivalvia; order Mytilida; family Mytilidae; genus Arcuatula; species Arcuatula senhousia. The sequence continues at coordinate 53,333 of CAXARO010000634.1, read as the reverse complement.
AATCCTTATCCTAACCCTAAAATGGTTTTATTCATAACTCTACATATATTACTTGTTATATTTTACCAAACTTTAGGTTTATAGCTTTTAAGAAAGGCACAATACATGGCGGGTCATCGAGTGATATTGGTATATGCTTTTTATATTAGATAATAAAACAAATCAAAAGTATTCACCTCTAATATTAATTGTGTCAGGACTAAACTGCTTTATGTAGGTACAATGGAAGATAATGGGATGTGGAATATGTGCACGTGACAGAGCACACATAACCAAGCGTCAATTTAAAAAGACCATAATGAAAAACAGCCATGCGCCTTCAACAAGGGAAATAGGCAGAGTTTGCATTTTAGCAATTGGCCATGGTAAAAAATAATATGCATATAATTCAAATCCAGTCTTGACATAGTCAAAATATGATCCCCTTCGAAAGAACGGGATACATCGAAACGACAAGTACAAACAAAAATGTTCCCAGCTTAGAACACGTACATATAATATGTTGCGGGGTTTAACAATTATTTTGGCCCAAACATTCTCCTAGGTTTGAGAACATGGGACACAAAGACAACAGTAAAAAACGGGAGTAGAAAAAAAAAGTTAAAAATCAACACATATCGATTTTAATTCTGACTCAACACTTCAACCTATTGCTTCTCCTCATTCTTGAATTTGCACCTCGGATATGACCAGTGTCACGTGGTCAGATCGGAAAGTAAATATCGCAGGTTTGTTAATGCCGTTTGAGAAACAATATTTCAATTTTTACCGTTTCTGACTCGAATTGTACATTTTATGACGCTAGGAGAATATGTCATTTCCGCTTAAGTGTTATGACGTTAATGTAAATAATACACTAAGGAAAGAATGTTAAAAATCAACACATATCGATTTTAAATCTGACACAACACTTCAACCTATTGCTTCATCTGAGAACAAATATGTACGATTAAAAAGACAACTTTAATTTTGAAATAATTAATTTCCTTAATATTGATAGCAGCATACCTGTATTTCACATTCACGGTGATTATATTTCAAAACTTATCGATATGACAAAGCTTGTACATTTTTTCCGATTTTTTATACAACACAGCTGTCTCCGAGATAGACTATTACACCAAGGTGACAAGAAAACACGTCTCATATGGTCCCCATAAAATGTTTCCTTCGTTATCAGTCACTGGTGGAAAAATTCAAAAGTATGTTAAATGTTATGTATACTGTTTGTTTTGATAAGTGTTTGGCTGTTTGTTGTATTTAGATGATCACATCATCATTACAATTGATGTCTTTACAATCGTGTTGAGCTTTGTGTTACTACAATTCGCCAGAGAAGAGGTTTTGCGCGCCAATATAATAATAAAAAATGTTGCACGGTGGTTCGTAAGTAAGTTAATAAAACAATTGTTTAGAAGGTAAAACCACATTTAAAAGCTAAAAAAAATCACAATAAAAGGTAAAACAAGGTTAAATATAACAAAATGATACAAGGTGTGCTTGGTTTAATCCACCATTTCATTTGAAAATAAAAAAAACAAAGATACAAAGCAGACTTATGTAAAAGAAAACTCCAAAAAACAAGTGGCGATATGACCAATAATTGGGCAAAGAATATGAAGTTGTTGATTTCTGTTCGGTCGATTTTGTGTTTTGTGTTTCGTCGTTCTGTTTTTGCTCGTGTTTGCCGGTTTTTTCGTTCCCCTTTCGGACTTTTGGCGCTCGAGTGCCCCGTTGGTGCCTCTTTTCTTTTTTGATAAAAATAATATTGTTTGATATTTTTATGACATTATGACTTCATTATGCCACAACAGTATGTGTTAATTTTCCACTAGGACACACTTTGAGCATGTGAACAACAACTTCAAACTGTTAAAAATGGTTTTAATCATCATTCTAAATTCTAAAAAAAATTTGACAAAATATGAAGTAAATTGGTATTCTATTTTTTCATCATAAATGAATTTCTTTTTTAAAGATAAAGACATGTACGCTTTTATATGAAAGTGTTAGTAACATGGTAAATCTTTGGCCATAAATGAGTCCCTTTTGCCACTCATTCGTATACCAACGTCAAAAAGCAACAAACAAGTATGACCTCCGTAGTCTTTGACCGGTTTATCAAAATCCAGATATCCTTTCTATCACAGGTAGAGTTAAGTTTTATCACATAAAGTGTTCCTCTTCATTTTTACTGCATTGTTCTATGGTTTTCATATTTAATGAATTTTTGGATAAAAGAAATACACTATATTGAGGTTTGCATAAATAGTTTGATATTTGTATTTTTGTGTCTGACACAATTTACCATAAAATTTCTAATATTTTTGTCGCTGAAATTTCCGATTTCTAAATTCAAAATTGTTTAAAAGACCAGTTTTCTTTCTTTCCTTGTAATGCACATGGTCGATATCCTCGGTGCTGGATTTGGCTTCCTTGTTCGAACGTTTGGGTTTTGAGAACTTTTCGTTTTCAACAGTTTTTGAAATTTACCTTCCAATGTTTTGATTTAAACGCTACTGATGAAAAATTACTCCTTGAAATATTGATATATAGTATATCCACATTAACCGTTTTTTATACCTGCATTTTGGTATTTGTAATTTTATAAATCATTCTCGAAGATCTTTCAGCGGAGATAAATTGACTTCAGTCTGTTGGCAATATAGAGTTCAACATGAAGCAGGGGGTATCTGTTTGTGAGCTTATTAAAGATATTTATTATTCAGCAAGGGCAATGGACCAAAAATATCATAATTAAAATAATTGTCTTTCCCCCCTCGTTCTAGAGCCTGAAACTGAGCGTTCTAAACATTCCCGATAAGAGAGACAACAAATGACCCTCTTACTTTCCACTGTAAGGTTGCGTATAAGATAAAATCTTACGGTACTAAAAAATAGTACTGTAAGGTTGTTAAAAATCTGATTTTTTTCTAAGGTTTTGTTAAATTTCTTGCCACAATACATTCGTAAACATGTATATCAACATAAGGCATCTTTTATCCGATATAATGTAATATTTAAATGAACATGCACAAGAAGTAATAACTTAATATAAAAATCTAAAAACCAGTAATAAAATTTCAAATATACTAATTACCATACATATTTTTTGTAATTCATTAATGCTTATTGAAAAATAATCCACCATAGAGAATATAGATAAGAAATTAATATGAAACAAGTTCATCACAAAGAGGGCGACAAGAGCATACTTATAAATTAATGATGTTTTCTGTACTCATTAGTCTTGTGCGTCTAGTAAACAATAATTCGAAATCATTTCTTAGAATATCAACATAGTTGTCAGACACAATAGAGATAATAGGTGATCATCTCAGTACAAACTGTCACAAAAGTACAAACAGTCACAAACTAATTGAAACAATCACGAATCATTTTATCTGACATAATTTTGATTTATTTTTCTACCAGTGGATGATATTGAAAGAAAACTTTTAAAGAGACCGGATGACTCGTATTTTCTTAGAACCTTGGTCCATAAACCGACCACGGACACAACGTTTTCTGCTAAATAAATCTGAAAAAATAGTACAAGCCCTTGGACCTTATTTTTGAAGGTATTTTAGGACTAAGTGACAGCTAAGCAGCTTCCTAAACCACATCTTATTCCTAAGTCTACCTGTCTTAATTTGCAAATTTCCTAAGGATCATCCCTTATTGAGGAAGATCAATAAGGTAACTTTAGAAATTCCTAATATTTTAGGATACAAATTTTATAAAAAAATAAGAATTCAATGAATTGTTTCTCTTTATGTTGCCAGTCTATTATTATATATTTTTTTACATATACTTACCGCCCCCCCCCCCCCCAAAAAAAAAAAAAACCAAAACAAAAAAAACCCTGATTTTTTATGTTTCGTGATATGAAGACGTAAATGGAAAGTCTTGAGATCAAGGTGGCCATGTTTAATACGATCTCATTAAAAAGAAAATTTCAAATATTTTTAATTTGTAAAATGTTTGAACAAAAACACAAAACATCAGCTTATTCAAACTATTTTTATTAAAACAGATGAGGTGATAAGAATTCGCAGATGTCGCATGATTTTTACTTTTGAAACTTATTTCACTTCTGCTTACATTTTCACTATTTTATATAAAAAGTTATTCACTTTTAAAAATAATATAGGTAATCAATTTATTTAAAATTAGCACCATAAAATATTTTCGATTCCCTTACTTAAGAAGTTTGTTATTACAAATAAAGGTAAAAACAAAACTACCGAACTTGAATGATCAATCTCATAGTCCAGAGAAAATGACAAAAAACGAATCAGTCATACCGGAGAATTGGTGGATCGCAATGGTCCTTACTTGGTACAGGCATTTAAAACAAAATGGTGGATTAAACCAGGTTTTATGGCGCCGAACCTCCCACTTCCATTGCGATCTTAGGATCCGGTAATGACCATAGAACACAACATAGTTGTGAGACACAATAGGGATATTGAGGTGATCATCTCAGTTCAGCAGACCAGTCAAACACTAATTAAAAATACAAATGACAACAAAGTTCAAGACAACAAACAATTGATCACCATATATTCTAACTAAATTTTGAACTTTTCTACTAGTGGCTGATAACGAAGAAAGATTTTTTTAGGGATCGTATGAGACGTATTTTCTTATAGCCCTGCTCCAAAAGCCGGTCACGAAGAAATCGGTGTCTGAAAAAAAATCTGTTAAATGTGTGCAAGCTCTAGCATGTCGAATAAGTTGTGAAATGTAAACACCGTATGCAGGGGAAGTAGGTATATTGCTCTGTAGATTAGGAAAATTAATAATTTGAAAATTAAAATCGTCTCTTTATCATAATTTTTTGAACTGAGATGACCACCTGGGGCAAATTCGAGGTGCAAATCCAAGAAAGACGTGAAGCAATTTGATTCAATGGTCTCTTTAATCTCCAATTCTGGAGAATATATTGGAGGAATCCATCTACCGAATGAAGTGTTATAGAAGTGTTATAGACTGAAAGGACATCATCAATATATCTGAATGTAAGATTAAATGACCTTGCCTCTTTCATCTTCTTGTTCTTTACGAGTCCCTGAAGAAATTCAGCCTCGTAAGAGTATAAAAACAAATCGGCGAGAAGAGGAGCAACGTTTGTGCCCATTGGAATATCGATTTGTTGTTGAAAAATATCTCATCCGAAGGTGACAAATATGTTGTCAATGAGGAAATCAAGCATTCTGCAAATTTGTTCCAGTGTGTAATAAATTTGATCTTTGAAAGATGTTTTGGAAAAGAATGTAGAGTTATAACACAACAAAATTCCTAAAATTTGAAAAGGCTTTTTCGAGAAGTTTTTTCAGGCAACATTTTAGTTTTTCGTGTGGCAAGGTAGTGTATAAAGTTGAAAATCGAACGTTTTCAAAGAGTGAACCTCAGAAAATGATCTAGATTTAAAATATTCTAACAAATCTTTTGAGTTCTTCAAAATCCACATATGGTTGTTTCCACTACGATTATTAATAGTTTCGCAGTAAGAAATTCCCTAGTCGGGAAGTTTCCAAGAAAGCTTTGGTACGACTGCTGAGACGTTCCTTAGGAGGTTCCTAAGATGATCCTTCATCAATTGCTGAGACATACCACAGGAAATTCCTAGGAAAATTTCGAAAATAAGGCCCTTGGCATATCGAATAACTTTGGAAATATGCACCGCATATGCTGGTACGGTTGGTATGTTACTTTCCAGATTAGGAAAAGGCCATGACAAAATCGGTTATGATATTCTAACATAATTAAGTTTAAACATATGTATTGAATAAACAGACAAACAAATATGATAACAGACAAGGATTTGGAAGAAGCAAAGAGGCACCAATGGGGCATTCGAGTTGCAAAAATCCGAATGGGCAACGACGAAACCGGTAAACCCAAACAAGAACAGCACAAAAAACACCAAACACAAAATCAACCGAACAGAAATCAACGCGAAGTCAAGTCGTATCACGAGCAAACTCAGGTGCTCCAGAGAGTAAGCGGTTCCTGTCTGCTATAGCACACCCGTCTTGTTTCTAATTTCCAGTTCAGTGTGTCAAATCTGGTAAAGGAAGACAAAACAAATTTCTAAGACTAACCAACATCTGCACTAATTTGGAAACAAGCTTAAGGTTGTACACGGTCCGTCTCCATAATGCATCATGATATAATGTCATATCTAAATGAACGTTCACCAGAAGCAATAACTTAATATAAAAAAATTAAACGATACATTACAATCCAGCAAATCTAATAACCATACATAATTTTTGTAATTTGAAAAAAAAAATAATCAACCATAGAAAATATTGATAAGAAATAAGTATGTAACAAGGGCGACAGGATATATATATCAATAATGATTTCTGTATTCATTAGTCTTGCACGTCTAATTAGTTTTCCTTTTATAAGTAAACAAGTATTCTAAATAATTCCTTAGAAGAAATATCCTTCAGAAGATAAGGTCTGAAATGTACCAACCATTACCTAATGTTAAATCATTAAGAAGTAAAGTTTCACAGCAAAAATATCTTCAAATTGTATAGAATGAAAATGACATATTAGATACTTTGTAATGTCGTTTTTTATCCGATTTTGGGGGCATTTTGCCAACGTGATAGGTATGCAAAAACAAACAGTAACTACTTAATTTTCCGTAGTTTGCGAATTAACTCTCTTTTCGATTTGTTTTGACATGCTGCTGATTGTGGTTTGGGTTTTATGTGTGTTTTATTTTTATAAAAAGTATTTTTATTTGTGATGGTTTTTATGTTAATAGATTTTGTCATGGTCGTTAAGAACTTGCTTAATTTGGTCACATTGGCTTCCTTCTTAAAAACATTAAAAAAGACGAAAATAAATGCTGAATAGGACCCCATTATTAATTATTCAAAGTACATGAATTCTAATTACTCAATAGACTTCATATCTCAGTTTAACAGGTATGAATTAACATTGTGCTTTGTGTTATTCGAGTGTGAAAACACACAATTTTCTAAAACCTTCCCAAAGCAGCACTACTCTTCGGCGACTCATACCAATATTAGATGTACAAACAAGACAACAAAAGCTTTTCCAAAGATCATCATTAAAAGATAAAACCTCAATCCAATAAACAGCCTGGTTCATGTATAATGTTATGATACTTGGTATTATATTCAAAGCTATAATCTTTTTATCTTTTAGAATTAACTTTACATTTTTTACCTTATCTATCAACCTTTTAATGTGTTTTGCCCGAAGTAGGGCTCAAATGATCCCGCAGCTCGACACGATCCTTTAATAAGTGCAAATAATGTGATGTATAGATTTATCCATCAGAATGCATTCCCTAATATTTTACATTAATTCTTAAACGGGTAATATGAATTTCAACACAGTTCTTAGAATTTATTTTTGTATTCATAAAATTTATTGTTTTAACTTTTAGACTCGTTATAACAAAATATTCCCAAACAAATTTTAAATACTCAGCATACTTTTCATTTCTATGTTTTCCTCCTCAAATCATACTACTGACATTTAAGCTATTATCTCGATTTTCATACATGTATGCATTTTTCAAACAAAACTCTTCGACAAATTCCTTAAAGATCTTGTACTTTCTACAAACATTTTACTTTTGATTAATCCTAGAAAGAATTCATAAATAAATATTCAATCTATGCAACAGTCTAAGTAAATCGAAAGCAACACCTATGCAGAAACACCTAAAAGTTTGAAAACATGTCAACAACATAAAAAGACATCTATTAACGAATTGTATTAGTTTGAAGGTTTTTGTCATTTCAAAACGGTGATTAAAAGATTAAATATACCGGAAGTCCCCAGGTATCACTCGAAAGAAGGTATCTGTTAATATATCAAGAAATCTAAACCGAAATTGAGCTCTTTTTTATTTAATACAAGTCAAAAAGGCCGGATTCGCAAAATGCCAGCTGGAGAGAGATTCACATAAGCATCAAGCTTGTTTCCCAATCTAAGATATAAAATAAGGTTAAAAAAACTAATTTGTGTATTTCTTGTTTTGATAAAAACTTAGCAACCCCATACATATAAGAAGGCAATATACAAGTCAAAGCCTTTTGTTCATTTTTATCTATCTCTTTTTTAACATATTAGAAACTAGAAAATGAAAAGTATAAAAATAATTTTGAATACTCAACATACATTCCATATCTCTTTTTGCTTGTTCCAGTCTTTCTGTTATTCACAAACGCAAATAATAATCATAAGCTCTTAATGTTCGTGATCCTCATAAGAAAGTTGTAGTTCTCTCTATCCATCTGAAAAATCAGATTTCAATCGCATAATTTTCTACATAACAAAATACTCCCAAAATAGCACTTAATTCAAAGATACTTCAGTTTGAATGGATAAATCATATAGACATCTAGTAGTATTGGTTTTAAAGTTTTGTCAAGTTAGAACGATGATTAAAAGATAAGCTATAGGGAGAATTAGATGTCATGCATGATACAATTCCAGGTATTGATGAATCATTGTTCAAGTTAACAATGTGATCGCTAATTTAAATTTCTCTAGTATGTCTTTGCCTTGCTTGGCCCTTTCTTCTCTGACAAATGACATTGGTTGTAATTTTTTTCAGATTTTTGTTCTAACTTTTATTTAATCAGGCTCATTTTCGATTTATATGAAACCGGTATTTTACCTTTCACCATTTGTGCCATTTGCCTATCCTTGGCAAATTGGAAATCGGCAAGCATTTGATACTTGCCTACAACGATGGCTTACTGTTATTAAAAAAAGATTGATCCAATTTCTTTAATTGTACAAAAATATTCCTTGGAATGAAACTAGTTCAGACAAATGCAAATAGGTCAGACAGGATGTGGTTTTAATGTTTTTATAAAGAAGGTCACGGGGCTAGCAGGGAATTGCTGTTTTGGTATAATCTCCTTTCATCATGTCTTTTACCAAAAACAAAACAATTTTGCCCAAGTATACTATAAATGAACAGTGTTTACTTTTAAAAGGTACAAGTACCATTTTATCACAGATTGCATTTAATAAAATCTCTATATAAGCATGTAAAACCCCCATGTTTGTTTCCAAGTTATAGGGTATGGATTAACTTCGTTAATATTAGCTTCCTATTATAAAAAGGCATACTTGCTAATGCTTTTAAAACAAAAAAATAATTGTCTAATAAAATAATATATGCTCACTGGAAATTGCTTTTATTGTTTCAGTTTATAACGGTCTGCTTCGAAGATGCCTTAGATGTTCAAATCAAATACTTTAATGGAAAGGAAAACATGAAATTTTAATTTAAAACAAAGAAAAATACACAAACCGAAGATTTTTTAAAAGCTTTTGCATTAAGAGCATCATTTGGAGAGAGGATCAAGTGCATGCACTGTACTGACATCTATTTGAATTGTTTCTATGTTAAGTGCATTTTGCATGATATGCTGTAGCTTCGAATAATAAACTCATTTATGAAAGTGAGGAGGGATAGGAATGGGTTTACATAACTAAACACTTTGGGATAAAATACAAATAACCAGATGTTAGATTCTCAAAGTCAAAGAAATACAGATGTAAAACGAACAGATATATTAGACAGAAATTCCAAATATAGATTTTTAATGAAATATAAAACCTCAACAAACGATCGAGTACGATGTGAGAAGACTTCGGTGTGTTTGAAATTGTTAATTGAATGCAGCAACCAGAGCACCATAATTTAAAAGATTGTTTGACCATAGATTTCGTTGACAATTGTAGTTATGTCGATACATGTATGTCATAAAGTAAATTGTTTTTGTGTTATTTTGAAAGTCTTATAATTAGTCAAGTTGGTTATAAGAAGAAAATCCAAATACGGAATAAAACATTTGGAAACTGGTTTGCGAAGGGCATCCTTCGTCTTACAATAAAGATCAAGAATATATATGGTTAATAAGGGTATAAGATGGGAGTCTCAGTGGTTTTAGGGACATTAAAAATATCATTTTTATAGATATTTTGAGGTGTGTTATGGCCCCTGGGGGAGGGCTACACTTAAAACATGCATAAGACCCACACCTCATACCGTAAATTGGGATATTTTGGTGTAGGGATATTTTGGCGGTTTCAGATTAAAGTGGCCATGTTTAATTTTGTTTTTTTCAATATTTTTGAAAGAGTGCCTGTGATGAAACTTGAAGATACAAAACGTGCGTCAGGCCTGGCAAAATTTATTGACTTGGTCTTTGTTTTATTTTTTTATCTACAAAGCTAATTAATCGATGTACAAGCGATACTTTCAATAAAGTACAGTAGCACTTTTAGATAATTGGGATATTATCATCACTTTAACGTAGATTATTACTTGTGATGATCCAGAAGACAACGAGTCACATTCCACGATCTTTTTAATAGGGAAGATGGAATATGATAAATTAATTGAACTTTTTTTGATTAAAATAAATCGATATGACATTTAAAACGTTGCTACCTTTGTAGAATATACTTTATTGCACAATAAACGTTAAGAGGGTAAAAGCGAAGAACAACTTACAACTAAGAAGGAAAAAAACTATCAATAATCGAAATAATTTATGACAGGATATGGAGTAAATTTTAATAAACATGAGACTACAACACATATGTTAACCCCAACTGCAATTAATTTTTGTGAGCTGTATGGCCATTTCATTCCTCATCAGCAGCACTAAAACCCAAAGAAAGGAAATCCACAATTCAAAATATGTTCAAAATACATAAAACCAAATCCAAATATATATAGATAAGGGCGAAACTGCGATTTAGTTGTTGTCCTTTAGTTTCATAATACATAGTACAAAAGCGATAAATATAGTAAAGTAAATTTGGTAAACATATGAATCTTAGATGATTATTTGATTCTTTACGACGCCAAAGGAGTTGGTTTGCGAACAGCCTATTTTGACCTTAACCAGGTTATATTTCAAATTTATTTTTCAGGTCAGTCTTTTATGGTTTATTAGTGGAGAATAATTGCTTGTTACAAATCAAAACTAATTTTAACGTATTCTGCTATTATGACGCTGTAATGACGTCATATTGTGAAGTTAAGATTGAAAATATCCCTTTTTTAACATAATTTTGCAATTTTCCGCTTAGTTATTTAGTGAAAATGACAATGGCGCCACCTCTATCCCATAAATAAATATTGTAAAAGGGGAAATTTTCGCGAGGAGTTTATTTTCGCAAATTTCGCGATCATAACAGATTCGCGAAAATATCCCCTCGCGTAAATTACATTTTGAAGGACCCAATATTTCGTGATATAATAAAACGCGAAATTAAAACCTCGTAAATGCATTTTGGTACTGAAAACACTCTATTGAACTTTTAATTTCTAACATCGAAGAAGGGTGGCGCTGCTGGTGGAGTTTTAATTCCTTGATGTTAGCCTGCTCTGGCATTGACACTTTTGTGTTGATGGACACTTTAATACTATAGATAATTAAATTGCAAAATTGTATAAATCCTTAGGTTCTTCCGATCCCAAACATAAGTTAATCCAAAAAATCTTGAAAAGTGGAAACACGCGTAAGAAGTAGCAAAAATGTTTTGACTTTTGTCGTTATTTTTATTTTTACGATACTGTATCAAACAATATATTTTTAAGGAATTGTTTTAAAAAAACAAAGGCAATCCGTCGATCAGTGGATGAAGGCATATAATATCTATAAGTTTTAATTTTATACTTAATGGCTCTGCTTCTTACTTAGAATGTATGTGTCCTTAGTTTGTGCGGTTATTCTGGTTTTATTCATTTTTATTGCTCTACGTCTATAAGGAAGTTTGTAGTTATTCTGAAATGAGGTTTGATTTTTTTTAATTAGTCTTTACAGTAGTGTAGAAATAAGTTCCAGGAAGTTGGACAGTGAACACTTGTGTACATGGTCTTGCTGGATTTTCTGTAAAGATTCTTTCTTAACTTATATTAGGTATTGAAATTCGTGTCATATCCACTGACATGTAATAAAAGATGTGACACTGTAGCTCGTAAATGAGTAAATAAAAGAATTATTTAGAAGGTTTACACATTAAGACGGTAAAATTTAAATAATTTAATCACAACTAAAAAAAAAATAAATACAACAATAAAACTGTCAAAATATTTGGATATCACAACCTTCTCCAGGTGCTTTAAAAACGACCAAATGAAAGGAAAGGATTGACGAGTACAGACCTTAGGTACATCAACAGTGAAAAAGACAAAAAGTTCGTTAGCAAAAACCAAAGAAGTTGCATTTTGTAAATAGATGAGACGCTCTTTACGTTGCGTTGCCATTTTCTCGTACCGATTCAAATGGGAATTTATCTTAATTCTAAGTTTAAGTGATTTACAATTTGAATTTGACATTTAAAAGTTCAAATACCTATATACATAAAATTTTACAGACAGAAAACTGGAAAAAAGGCTTATCACTCTATCTCTGTAATAATCGTTATATATTGAACATAAGTCAAGCTAAAATGTAACAAAAGCTTTTGATCTTCAAATGAAGTTAATTTGAATTAATTGAAAATGTTCCAATAAATAGATTTTATGGGTAGATTAGAAAAATTCAAGGGTTAAGGTCCTACGAAATTAATAGAATTAAATTGTGGAGGTCTATAATACATTACGTTATAAAGCTTCATTTACGGAAATCTTATTAGATTTGACCCAATAAGTAGCAACCTCTATAAAAAAACTTATAGATAAGAATGCAATGTCATGTACTAGAAATTATTCAGTCTTAGGTATTTTTCTTATTGTTTTTTCAAAACGTCCGTTGTGCAAAATTTAAAAAGAATTACAAATAGTAGGACCTATACAGGAAACAGGAAACATTGTTACAGGAAAAAGTTTCTATATTTTTTCTACGATTTATAGACTTGTATGTATACGGCTTAAGATATAAAACAAACGAAAATCTATTCATTTAAAACTCTTGAGTAAATCTCTCTGATTCTTTACATATAACTTTTGTATTGACAATACAAAGTTGGTATAAACGTCAATGTACTAGAATAGTTCTTTTGCTATATTCACTGATATTTATAAAGAAAAAGGAATGCTCAAAAGTCATATATGTATATATTAAGGTTAATACAGACAGGTGTCACATGACTTTTGTACCTTTAAAAATGCAAAATTAAAGACCAGTGTCTATAAAGTCAATAATAAAAAAATATAATATTTGAATTTATTGAAATGAGTAATAAATATTCAGTTGTTTAACAACTGCATCAATCGTTTCTTGAATAACACAATTTTTGACAAAAACAAGGGAGACAACTCACTTCAAAATTACCCAAAATTTACAATGGAATTGAATAGTAGACACAAATCTAAGCTGGTGACCCCCTGTTTTCTATGTTTTATTTTAATATATAAGTAAAAATATAACTTTTGAAAAAATAAAAACAAGATCCTAATGTAAAGAATTTTTCTGAGACATGATTTAATGCCTAAAATTTGGCCTTTCCTATATAATCTATTGTAATTCAGGCATACTTTAACCACTTATATTGCAAAAACGAGCATGGTGACCTATCCTTATTTTTATTTTAAATAAAGGATATTAATAACATGTTTCATAATACAAATGACAACAAAGTTTAGACCATAAAATCAAGTTTAGACCATAAAATCAAATGTTTAATGACAGTTTTTTTTTCAGTATAGGTGTCCACATTAACCTTAACATTCAACATAAATCTTTAACAAATGTTAACTCACAGACCAATCCGATTATGTTGTGTTCTATGGTCATTACCGTATCCTAAAATCGCAATGAAAGAGGGAGGTTTGGCGCCATAAGACATGGTTTAACCCACCATTTCGTTTGAAATGACTGTACCAAGTTAGGACCATTGCGATCCACCAATTTTCCGGTATGACTGATTCGTTTTGTCATGTTCTTTGGACAATTAGATTGACCATTCAAATTCGGTAGTTTTGTTATTACCTTTATTTGCATTAAAGTTAAATTTTTTTTCGTGGAAAAGGCTTAAGATACTTGTTCATCAAACCCGACAACAAATGCATAATTATAGTAGATTAAGAAAACATTACCCTTAGGAAGACAAATCTACAAACTTTTACTTTCACTAGATGATAGAAGAAAACTCAATAATCCGGTCAAATGGACATGCTTGAAAATGTTTCAAAAAGAAAAAAATAATAATACAAGGGGATTTAGGAATAAAAAACCAGTACCAAGTAAAACAAAAAATGTTAAAAAATCGCATAATCAAACATGTACAAAACTTGTGCGTTTGAAAAGACAAAAAATAAAAGTTGCCCCTTATACACTTAAAAAAATAGACAAATACAATTGAGAAGTTAACGTGGTCGTATATCATGGCAAATTGTTAACACAGAGGTACGTTGCTACCAGGTTGTTGTCATCACTCAAGAAATTTTACGGACGACATCATGTGCTTGTATGCAAATACGGGATTTCTATCTCTCAGATGAGCACAGATGTTGGTTTGACATAAAGTTTTGTAATGTCATCCTTTCCGGATTTGACCAACACTTAATCGATCTTTGGCAACGTGACGGGTGTGCTATAGCAAGCAGGAACTGCTTACTCTTCCGGAGCACCTGAGTTCACTCTCGTTTCGACTTGAGTTCGCGTTGCTGAATGCGGTTTTGTTGTTATGTGTGTGTGTTTTATGTTGTTATGTGGTTTGTTTTGTTGTGATGACTTTTTGTCTGCCGGTTTTGTCTTTGTCTTCACGGTTTTATGATACTGATTACCCCTTTGGTACACCTTTGCATCTATGGGACTACCAAACTAACTTAATTCTTAGAAAATTTTTTTAAAAATTGTAAAATACTCAGAAACCGACAAATTCGACTATTCATATGTTAAAAAAACGTGTTCAAATTATTTATAAGAATAAGGGATATTACTTACGGGGAAAATATATGTACGAAATAATCTTACCATGCATGCATTAAAATATCAATGGAAAAGATTGGCAGTTTACATATTGTTATAAAAGACATACAAAAAACAAGAGACAAATTGTTTTCCTTCGTGTAAATGTTTTGCACTTTTGAAACTCAATGATGAATTAGATAAACACATATAAAATATGATAATCAAATATTCAAGAAGTTATTCATACAGCTGTGAAGTTTTGTATCTAACCAATTTCAAGCCTATTGGTTAGACTAATTACCAGCTCTTCAATTCACACCTTTTTTAATATGCACGACATATCAGCTTATTTTATCATTTAAGGTCAAGTTTCTAGCTTCAAATGATCTACGGATGATAATCAATCATATTATGTCAGTTGAAAAAAAAACGTGGCTTAGTTCATTACCACTGGTGCCATGGAATTTAATTAGCCTAACTTTCCCCAGTCTTATCAGAACTCGAGAAAGCAAACATCTGCTTATGACATTCTATGATAGAACTTACATAATGCAATCTATCAATTTTTCCTATAAAAAGGTCATAATTTTTACTGATATACAAAAGCCAATAAATGATTAACTATAATTTTATCTTATTGCAAAATAAGCGATTCATCAGAAATAAAATAATACCATTCTATAACATTTGTTGTTTTAAACGCAACTGATCACAATCATTTGAAATAGACTCCCAAGAAAAATTTTCAACAAAACTCTATGACAAACTTGATGACTTCAACTTTCCCAATTGTCAACTTTCCCTTCTCGTGTAGCAACATTCCGTCCGCTCCAGCTTATGGCGTTTTGGTATCAAAATTGGTTCGTAACTCCAGAAATTGTGGTAATTACATGGATTTCCTCGGCAGAGCGTCACGTTTGACACAAAAAATGTTATCACAAGATTATGTTGCTCCTCGGTTGCTGTCATCACTCAAGATCTAGACCAAAAGATTTTTTGTACGTTTTAATCTGTTTGAGTAAATTGCAAGACAAATACCATATGTACTTCCATGGCATACCACCATACCTTGTGTATCGTTGAGACTGCCTAGGAATGAAACCGATTTACCAACACCTTAATTAATGATGTCCGTGGTCGTGTGGAATTATGGGTATGGGTTGGTATGGTAAGGGTTCGAATCCAGCGCACATTTTGTTGAATTTTCCAATGTTATTTGCAGTACAAAGACTTACTGTCAAATATAACACACGTTCCAGTTAGCAGCTATACCTTACCACATCCATTATTCCTTTAAACTGCTAGACACTTATCATCGACTTTTTATGAATGTTGAGTTATGCACAATTATAACATATCTTACCATTACCCGTATTTCAGTGTCAGTAGTTTTATCAGCTTTTTCTTTGGTAGTCTTATTTTCAAATTTGAGAATGAATGAGGTATGCGTGACTGGAAAGATCTTTCAAGATGAGGTGGGGTGAGGTTAGCCTTACAGATGTAGACGTTTCAGATGTGGTTTTAAAAATCATAAATTAGATGACATCAATTAGAAGAAAAAAACCCCAATTTATCACTTTATCTGTTTAAGCCTTGTTATATTGAACATTAGTCAAGCGTAAAGGTACCGTGTTTTTTTATCATGATGGTGTTAATTCGAATATTCAAAATATTCAATAAATCTATTGTATAGACCTATCAGACAATGAACTTGGTCTTAGTTCAAGGATACATTGTCAATGAAAATAGTCTAAATTAAAGGATGAGTGAAATTGTTTTTGTGACAAACAATTAAAAATACGTTTAATAGATTAATACGTTTAATAGATTAATACAAAAATGGTTAATTAATTAATAGAAAGCAACCATTTTGATATAAAACTTCAAATCAGAAATAAACTTTTGATATCGGGTTAAAACCTTGATTGGGATTAATGTTTTCAAACTAGGATAGTCATCTCAGTACAAACATATAACAGGCAATTTTAATCTTTGAACTATAAATTTCCCTAAAATGGCAAGTGACATTCCTACCTCAACGACATATGATGTGTGTTTATTTCACAATTTTGGTTTTCCAGAGCTTGTTTTATTTAATGTGATTTTTGATCCGATACTGCTGCCACTATGATCCGTTAAAGACATAGGATATAAGAAAGTACGTCTCATAGGGTCTCTAAAGAGGTTTTTCTTTCAATATCAGCCACTTGTAGAAAAAAAATACTTATAATGATAGACGAATTGATTCCTAATTCTTTAGATTAGTTTTGGTTGTTTGTTTTACATGAGTGATTACCAAATTATTCGTATTAATCTCCGCATTCGTGTTGTGTTTTGTTTACTTCCAGACGTAAGGTCGCAATAGAAGGAAAGCTTGGCTCCACAAAACCTGGCTTAACCCCCGGATGATCTAAGCACATTTATTCGAATTACAGAAGGACATTTTGTTTGATATGCTGTAGAATATTACAATAAATGTAAACTCATTTATGAAATTGAACATGGATCATGATGGGCTTACATAACTAAACATTTCAGGACAAAAATAGAAATAGCCAGATGTTGGATTCACAGATAAAAAAAGAGATACATTAAACACAATTCTAAAATTTACCAACTTTAAGCCAAATGATTGATCAGCACGTGATTGTACAATTAATTATGACCCGAGTCACCTTAAAGTGGTAAAAAATGGTTTACTACATCCAACAACAACTTTTGTTCTTCCGGAGAACTTGAGTAAACAATAAATATTTCCTCATTGTTGCCGTTTATAAATGATAGTTGTTAATATTTCGCAGTTTGTACTCTTCATCATCTTGACTTTAAAAATTATACTTTTTGTGTTATGGGATTGATTGTAGTGATATTCAATTAATGTTAAACAATTAAAATTTTCATTTTTATTAAGTTTATGTTCTGTATATATCTTAAAAATCCTGTGAAATCAATCCATCCGGATGAAGCCTAAAACATTGATTCATATTTTAAAAACCACAAATTTAGCCATGAAAAACTAAAAAAAAACGTCACTTTAAATTTTGTTCTTGGTAAAACTAACAAAAAAAGCCAAAAACATATATTAATCGATGTATAAGCGATGCTTATAATAAAGAAGAATAAAATCGACGAATAATTGGGATATTATTAGTACCATCACTTTAACTTTGCTTTTTACCCGCGGAGGTGGAATAAAATTTATGTTTTATTTTTTTTATTTTTTGTTGTTATAACTATTTTATGAAAACGAAATCAATATGACGACTTTCAATATTGATATTTTTTTCTTAAATAATCTTTATAAAAACCCTAAGAGTAAAAATTACTTCAAACTTCAACTTCGAATTAAAAGCAACCCCCCCAAAAAAAAATTCCGAATATAGTTCTATATTTTCAACATAAAACTATATAGCAATAGATATAAAACTGTTCATTTGGATACAAAGCTATTATTATTCTTAGCTCTTAAGCTCCTTATGACACCACATTTTTCAAGGAATCAAAGGTTAAAACATGTTTATTTTTGGTTATCTATTTCCTAATAACTAATAACTAAAATCATAATACATTGTGAAAGAAGCAGAGGTACCAATGGGGTATCTGAATGTCAAAAGTCCGAAAGGGCAGAGACAAAACCAGTAAACACCAACAAGAACGGGACAAAAAACAGACAACATGTAAAACATGGAAACACAAAACCACTGAATATCAATCAACAACGCGAACTCCAGTCGAAACAAAAGTGAACTCAGGTGCTCAAAAGAGTAAGCAGTTCCTGCTTGCTATAGCACACCCGTCGCGTTGCCAATAGTCAATTCAGCGTGTCAAATCCGGTAAAGGAAGACAAAACATTTAATTATAATTGCAGGTAATATAAAACGATATCATCACATTTTCTGTTCTCTTTTTTTTAAATTTTTCAATTACACTCCTTCACATACAGGTTATTATGCGGGGCAATCGGAAAATTTAAGTAATGCAAAATAAGATATAGTGGCCCATTTTGTCACGTGTAAGAAGAGGCTAACGACTAAGATTTTTGTTATTTAAAATTCTTGTGAATCTCTAGCTCAAAATCAGCTTAATTTTTCCATGTAAAAGGCTAATTTGGGTCCCAGTTTGGCAAATTATGATTTAATTGTTCTATGTTCTTTATATTTTTTTAAAATCCTCAATCGTTTTGATAGAGCTCTTCTGATAAGATGTGATGAAGAGGTCAGGTAGCCAAAAATGACGTTGCTTGGTTTTCAGTACACAAAGGTTATAACAAAATTACCGAACTTGGAGAATCAATCTCAAATGTCCATTAGACTAGACAAAACAAGGAAGACATACCGGAAAAAATGAAGACCGCAATTTTCCTGACTTGGTACAGGCATTTCAAAAGAAATGGTGGGTTAAACCAGGTTGTAAGGCGCGCCAAACCTCCCTCTTCCATTGCGGTCTTTGGGTCTGGTAGTTTCACAAAACACAACAGGTTTGTCATGACATATCATGGATGCTAGGGTGATCATATCAGTACATCAACCCGCCAAACACTAATCAAAGCAAGAACTAACCATTTCGTCTAACATGGTATATAATTTTTCTACCAGTGGCTGATAACGAAGAAAGAATTGTTTTAGTAAATGATTCTTTACATGACATTAATAAAGAATGTTGTGTCATATCCACTTACACGAATTTTATATCTCATTTAAGTGTTTATACCAAATGGTATAGTTTGATATCACTAGTTACATTTTTCTAGGGGCTTCTTATTTATATTTCAATTATAGCTTTTTACGTAGCGTCGCTTGCCATTTTCTCGTACCAAAACAAATTGGATTTTTGTGCCAATAAATGTATATGAAAAATTTTAATTCTTATTTATGGTAATTTATATTTACTGTCGGAATTTGACTCAAATGACTATATAGATAAAATTTTACAATTAGAATACGTGAATTTTATCACGCTATCACTGTTACCATTGTTATATTGAATATAAGTCAATCAAAGGTGTAACAAAAGTTGTTGATCTTCAAATGATGTTAATTTGAGATAATTGAAAATGTTCCAATAAATCGATTTGATGGATCAATCAAACGGTGACATCCCGGTAGACCGACAATCAATAGTCCGACAGCCCAATAGTCCGACAGCCCATTAGTCCGACAGCCCAATAGTCCGACAACCCAATAGTCCGACAGCCCATTAGTCCGACAATCGTTTATATGCAATATTAGTTTATCAACCTTCAGACACAATCCAAGGAACAATTCTAAATTTCTTTACATGCAAACCTAACTAAAGTTGAATGTTTGTTAAGAAGTTATACATATAACGAACATATTACAGTGTCTGTGGAAACTATCCAATTGTTTCTCTATATACAAACAGCTATCAAACAAAACTCGAAATCTTATGACTCTTTCTATTTCATGCGTAACTGAAGGTTTTGGCAGGAGTCAATCAGTTTTTTGTCAAAAGATGAGTGTAGATCTATGCGAATGATTAAAAAGCCAACCGGTACTATTTAGAAATATTTGATATACCATTAAAAGTGCGATTTGAAACATCCCTACAGCTTTTCGGAAATTTTAGATGCATTGTAGATAGAAACATTTATGAAGACTTGTAAGATTCCCGCTTAGTGACAATAATGCGTAACGAGGTGAGCTTTGTAATTGTTAGATAACCTAGCTGTTAGATAAATCTAAAGACATATCTTACGGCGGGGCATTGTGTCTGTGTGGAACATTTTCTGGCTTGTCACAAATTTCTTAACGAATAAAAGGAGACACCCAAAATCAATCATTTCCATTTTATTATGGTAAGTAGCATAACTGTAAAGTATCATAGCATCTTGTTTACCAAATCATAAGTTATAATTGTGGGAACCAAGGAAAGAGTCGCTTTTTTTGGGCCCCATTTGGAAACGGATTTTAAAATGATTCCAATTGGGGATGTGCACATCTTCAATATATCTATAACTTCTTAGTAAAATTTCAAAAAGCTTGAGTGTTTTGTTTTTGAGATACAGATTACAAAAGTCAGACACCCTTTAGCGCGACAGACGAACGGACGGAGTAACACGACTCCTAAACATGCTTTCACCTACGGCGACGCTGATAGAAATAAAAATAATATCATATTATACAAAAGTAAAACCATGTTATGGTTACGGAAACACAACGGTTTTTGTGTGTATGTGTAATGTAAATTTGGTTTTCAGCTGAGAGATATCAGAAAATGCAGAAAGTAGCTTTTTGTAAACAGCTTCAAATACAAATGATGCTGTGTGAGATGAATGTGGAAAAGTTCAAATCCATATCTTATTAGACAAATGAATACGAAATTCACTTTTGGCATTTGTGAAAGCAATTAGCTGAAAATTTATATTGAGAGACATACTAACGCAGAACACTTGTGTTCTTAATGTAGAAAAGGTTTTACATCTAAGAGCGAATTATAATCCCATAATCATTTCAAGCACAATATAGAAATGTCTAAGAAGTGTAAATTGTGTGAGAAAAAAAAAAGACAAGCTAACATTTTCATATATATGTACTAAATTATTCAAAGATGTAATTGTTCATCTTTGATCCTGTAAAATGAAAAAAAATGTTTATACATGTACTTTTATACTTACACGACCTGCAACACTTCGTTTGTAATAAGGCGAAACCTTATAAGGATAAATGGTTCACAATAAACGGAAACCTTCACACAAAGTAAAGCATCAATGTATTTGTGAACGCAAAATATAAGTATGAATTTGCGATAAACTAACTGAAATGTGTAAGCCTAAAATTCAAAGACTGAGCAAATGATTATTGTATATATACATGTATATATTTTGTTTTTATATTTTGTCCTAATAATGGTCTTCGTCTGTCCACGCGTTCGTCACACAATTGTGACACAATTCCTCCAAAACTGCCCCACGGATTTGGCTGAAATTTTGTAGGATTATTTGCCATCATATGTAGTTGATCACATCGCAACCTAATTTCGAATGGACAAATTTTATAGGAGTTATGTAACTTCATCAACTTTGTTCATATTATGTCATAGGAATAGATGTGGGTGCAACTCCATGACACGCATGTGGGGACATATAAATAAAAAGGAAGTTTAATTGTATATTTTATTTTGCGTTTTTACAACATACATTTGCTTTTCAATTTTGCAACACAATGTTTGTTTATGAGTGTCAAAATAAAGATATTGCCTCTCTTGCCAATATAAGTTATGGAAGATCTACCTGCCCATAAATTTACAAGAAGATCGAACAACCGGTGTAGGAATTTTTGCCCTTTTCCTGGATTTTTTCCCCCACTTATTTAGCCCTATATCTTGAAAACAATACAAGATATTTTAGAAATTCAAATTGCATATGATTAAGCATATCAGGATCTACATTTTATCTTATTAAGTCAAAGATGTTGGACCGTTTGCTTTAATAGTTATTGCCCTTAAAGCGACAAAATTTACCATTTTTCAGTACTTTTCCCCTGAATTTCAAAGATTAACTTGTCTGACACCGTACGACCAACTGCATCTTAACTTGACACACTTGTTTATTAGCATATCTGCTACAACTCTGTCGTTCAGATTTCTGATTTGTCAAAAACATGGCTGTCATGGCCAAAAATAGAACCTAGGTGTAAATTGTAGTTTTTTGCTAATTACTCAAAAATGGTTTTAGATATCCAAATTGTGCAAGAAACAATAGTGATCAGCATATTTAGATCTACCTGTCCTGAAATTTTGAAAAAAGATTATACTGCTGAAATGGGAGTTATTGCCATTGATCAATTCGCAGAGCAGCAGGACTTGTATTTCCAGCTTATATGTATTATTGAATATAGATATAGCGGTACTTTTTAAGGTACATTCCTTTCATACTGTGCTTTGTAAGATGCATGTTTGTTATACAGTATGTACTTGTATTTTTTAAGTTAATTAATGATTTTGTAAATTATTGATGTACTGCTTTTTGTGTTAAATTTAAGAAATCAAAAAATGCTTTACGAGTCATATAGCTAAATATTTTATCCGATAAGCAAATTTAAATAAAACGAAAATCAAAATCATCCACAGAAGAATCAAATAAGGAACCGACCATTTAACTTGATTGGGAAGCTTGTTTTTGTTTTATCTTTCGCCATATTTTTTGGTATAGCCTGGAAAAATAATTAATTTTTAAAGCTATTACAACAAAATATTTTTTTCCAATAGTAGCATTATTTTATATGGCAATAATCCTTCTTCAAAATATTTTTTTTCACCTTTTCTGCCATATTTTCATAAAAAATCAGAGTTTATTATTTAATTTAATGAAACTGCCAAAATATTTTTTTTCATCAAAAATCAGATCCAGAATATATTTAGGATTAAATTCAAGACCCCTTCGGGTTCGATGGTCACTGTATACCAAATATCTGATGGCTAGGTACTATACTTTTCATGTTATACATTTTCCACAAAAGTCATACGAAGAAGTTTACGCCATCATCGGAAAGTAATACCTATGCCTCGCCTTTTGCAACTTTCGTCGCAGACGGGACGTACAACAACTATAGCACAAACGTATTCTATAAACGGAATGAATATGAAAAATAAACATTAAACCAGTATAGACCATATGGTGTTATAGGATAAAGCTAATCATACAAAATATTCGACCACTATCTCATCTAGTTGCAAGTTAGAACACCGCGATGTTCTATTATCACAGTATATTATTTTGGACGGACGGGCAAATGTACAAGGGTTTACAGTATACAGTCTTTGGGTTGGTATTTATCAGAAGACATGACAAAATTAACATAGAAGGGTATTTATATGTAAAAATAACTAGCCTCAGAAGTCAATTGAACATTTGTAAATCAGAATACGCTAACAAAGGAAACATTCTGACTTTCGAGTTATCAGTACCAACGGAACTTTGTTTACCATTGCGATCGGTATGACTGATTCGTTTTTGTCATTTTCTCTGGACTATGAGATTGATCATTCAAGTTCGGTAGTTTTGTTATTACCTTTATTTACTCTTGTGGGTAGTCGGACTGTTTGGTTGACGGACTATTGGCTTGTCGGACTATTGGGTTGTCGGACTATTGGGCTGTCGGACTAATGGGCTGTCGGACTATCGGGCTGTCGGACCATTGGGCTGTCGGACTACAGATGTGTTTGAAATGGAAAGATTGTCTTAAAATACAAATACATAAACATAAATTGGTATAAAAACAGTTGATTTGGTTATAAAGTAGATGTATGTTTGAACATTTTAAGTAGTACGTCTAATCAACAGCATGTGTATCAGCACAAAATTAGGTATTGAAGTACTCAAAATCAAAACGAACTAACATACATGAACACTGTGATAAATCATATTAAATAATGGAATAATATTCTCCATAAGACTCAAAATTTCGGAAACTAGCTTAACGATTTGACGAATGTGTTTCTCGCTTTTAATCTCACTGTCCGTTAACCGATGAAGTCCTTCCATTGAACCATTCTCGATATGATGACTTTCTCCATCTTATATATCCTCAGGAGCTTGAGATTAAGAACACTACGGATATTAAAAAGTCTGCTTCATATTTAGATCTATATCTTAAAATAGACCCTCAAGGAATACTTTCAGGGAATCTATGAAAAACGTTATGTATCACCCACTTTTCCTTTTTGTGTAGCAACATCCTGTGGTTCATAGACAGATTTTTCCGATATTTCTAATGTGTACATGTATGTTGTTTTACTGCGTGTTAGTTTGTGCTTTGTTATTAATTATCAATAGGGGAAAGTTGGCGCAAAAAAAATAAATTAACCCCGCCTTATTATAAATGTGCCTGTCCTTAGCCAGAAATCTTTATCAAAGCTCAGTTTGTATTTCGTCGAATTTATGTTTATTCTTTTTTTGTCAAGAAGAGAGTCTTTCAGTGCACTTTAGGATTGGGCTTGAATCATATGTCGTTTATTTTTAATCCAGGGCCAATTGAAAAACAGCGAGCAGTGACCACTTGCCACGTTGAAGGCTGTTGGCTGTTCTTTGTGGATTTTTTTGTCGTTTATATTGTAGGTTGTGTCGCGAACACTTATTTCACTTCTCATCATCTTCCACATTTTCCGTCCACTCCAGCTTATGGAGTTTCCGTATTGATTCGTTATTCCAGAGCTTGCGGGACTAACATGGATTTCCTAAGCAGATCGTCACACGTCTGACACAAAAAAACTACACACCACAGTTAAGTTGTTCCTCGGTTGCTGTCTTCACTCAAGAAATTTTACAGAAGACATCATGCGCTTATAGACAAATGTAGGATTTCGATTTCTCAGATGAGTGTAGATGTTGGTTTGTGTAAGAGTTTTGTTTTGCCTCTACCGGAATCAACACAATGAATTGGTTTTTTGCAATGCGATGAGTATGCTATAGCACACAAGAACTGCTTACTCTTTCGGAGCACCTGAATTAACCCTCGTTGCCACTAAAGTTTGCATTGATAATTGATATTAAGTACTTTTTGTGTTTCCATGTCTTACATGTTGTCTGTTTTTTGTCCCGTTTTCGTTGGTGTTTACTGGCTTTGTCCCTACCCTTTCATACTTTTGACATTTGGATGTCCCATTGGTACCTCTGCTTCTATTCAACATAAGGCTGTTAACCCGACAACCATTTTCTAATAAAGGATAAATAACATGATAATGGATGTGGGAATATTGTTTTAGATCGGAAAAACTTATTAATTTATGTGATTAATATGACTAAATGCCAGGAAAATGTAATTGCACGTAGGATGTAAGCTTTTTGATTCTACAAAAAATAAATGATAAATTTTATTGTAAAAATGAAACACGGAGGTTGGAAAGGAATGATTTCAATAGGTTAGAAATATTGAATGACGTTGAATAATAAAAATGTTTAAATGTTATCACACAAACCAACTTTAAAAAAATGCAGTTACTACTTAGGTCTTGAATATTCTATCTATATTGCCATCAACCAGTTGACTCGAACGGTTCCGATGAGATTTGTAGCACGTTAAACCAATTCTTTATTACAAATACTAACGTTTTCAAACAACATAAAATACTTCTTAATGCATGTATATATATTAAAATTAATTGCAAACTAGCGTCGGAATAAGTAAAAGCAGTTCCTGCATGCAAGATGTTGTTTTCATGCCTTACTTAAATAGAACATTTACACATATGTTCATCGTCTTATAAAGTTCCATTTACGAGAACCTTACGGGTTTAGTCCCAATAAGTAGTAGCCTCTTTAAAATACCTAAATGCATTGTCATGTACTCTATAGAAATTATTCAATCTTTGGTATTCTTCTAGTTTTTTTTCGAAACGTCTGTTATTCAAGATTTCAAAAGAATTATTAATATAAGAACAGTTACAGGAAACAGGAAACATTGTTACAGGAAAAAGCCTTTTCTACATTTTTCTATGGTTTAACGAATTGTATGTAGATGGCTTAAGATATAAAACAAAGGAAAATCTATCTTTTTAGAACTCTTGGGTAAATGTCTCTAAATCTTTACATATATCTAAAGAAAACCTTACATATGGAAAAAAAAATGTACTAAAATATAGTTCATTTTCTACCTTTATAAAGAAAAACGGGATGCTCAAAAGTCATATACTAGTATTCGTGACCATTTGACCTAAATCTACATAAATGCTTACTTAAAGACTAATCTGGCTTTAATTTCTCGAATTGAATTAGACAAGTATGAGATGTAGATTAGTGTACGCTACACCTACATTAGCAAACGGCAATTTAAAGATTCACAATGGAAGACGGCCAGCAGTCATCTACATAACCAGCAGTCACTGGTCGCCGCCTTGCGTTGGCTCAAGACTAAAAATACAATTCATAGGATTCAATTCCAATCCCGAAATTATCACCGAGACACCAATTTGCTAGATATAGAACAAATTAAAACAATAAACACAGGGAAAAGAATTTTTGACAAGGAAATCGATTACTTTTTCTTTTACTAGATGATAGAAAACCTATCAATCGGTCCAAATGGACATGCTTGAAAATGTTCCATAAGGAAAAAAATATACAAGGGATATGTTGGAATAAAAACACCCACTCCATATAAAAATGTTTATAGAATCGCATAATCATAACATGTACGAAAGTTGTGCTTATTAAAGAAAAATATACAAATTACCTTTAAACATTTGCAGTATAAAAAAAATAAAAAGGAGGTGTTGGCTCGTCACTAGCTACTAAACTACTAAACCAGTTCTTAAAAAATGGAAAAATTGAGTAGTAAAAACTCACAAATGAACGAATTTGACCATTTTGAATTTAAGAAAAATATATTCAAATTTCATTACCACGTCCTAATATGGAAGCCCCGACGTGCCACGAACAAAAAATATATAAATTTTGCGCACAAGTTTAAAACTTGTGCGCACGAGTATAAAAAATGTGACACGAATTTCTAACCTGTGCGCACTAGTTTTTCATCTTGTGCGAACGAGTTTCTAACTTATGCACACGAATTTTTTTAACTTGTGCGCACAAGTTTGTTATCTTGTACGAACAAATTTGTTATCTTGTGCGCACGAGTTCAATCTTGAATGCACGAGTTTCTAACCTGTGCGAATGAGTTTGTTATCTTATGCGCACAAGTAAGAAGCTCGTGCTCTCAAGTTTAAAGCTCGTGCGCACAATTGCAAGCTAAAAAACTCGTGCATATAAGTTATATACTCATGCACACAAGATAAAAAACTCGTGCGTACAAGTTTTAAACTCGTGTTCACATTTTTGAACCTCGTGCCCACAAGTTTGAAACTCGTTCGCATTAGTTTGTAACTCGTGTGCACAAGTTGAATATTTTTTTTTGTTTGTGGCACCTCGGGGCTATCATATCCTAAAGATATAACTGTAAAGGAAATTTTATGAACGAAACAATCCAACCGCTCATACATTAAAATATCAATGAAAAAGAACAGCAGTTTTTTTATTGTTAAAAAGGACATAAAAAGACAAAATTAAAATTGTTTTCCTGCTATGTTTGTAAAAAAATACTTGTAGTCTGAAAAATAATGCTAAATTAAAGCCTACACAATCGTAGATATAACATATGATAATTAATTATTCAAGATGTTATTCCTATTCCCGTGAAGTTTTATAGCTAACCAATTTCAAGCATAATGGGTAGCTGATTACTTGCTCTTACGTTCAAACCTTTTTTAATAAACACGAAATTTCAGCTTATTTTATCATTTTAATATATCTTGTTTTTTTCCAAATTTATTTAAGTACCGCTAGTCCTTTTCAGTAACAACAAGAACGGAAATCCTGGATCCCACGAAGAGTGGCAAAAATCATGAGTCTGCTCGCTTAGCAGAAATTAGCTACCTTTACATTTTTAAGTCAGCTCGTTAAACAGGAAGTAGGTAGGCGACAGACCTGGAAATCATCCCATCATAAAAGACTTCCTGAAGTTGCATACTAACTATCAAAAACCTAAGATTAATAGTAGCTAAGAAATTTGTGACGACAAAAATGTGACGGATGAACGCACACACGCGCACATTGACAGAAGCCCGTTATTTCTATTTCTCCTCCGTTACGGCGAGGGGCAACCTGATTTCGATATTATAAAAGTGTATGTTTTGAAATTTTATGATCGGCGTTTTTCAATACAAAACCATAGGTTGGAATCTTTTAAGATAAAAAACTTCATTTTCAGACTTCAGTTCTTCCATTTTTTTCACCAATTGTATTTTCTACGTTAAAACCAATTGTACCCTTTCATTTAAATTCTGGCACACAGTGTTTTGCAATAATTGTGTTATAATTATTACTAATTCTATATAATATGCAAGACAATGCAAGTAAGAGCTATTCAGCTTATGATTTGAATATCTTTACAAGGGAAACACTCTCAATATAATAGGATTTGAATATCACAGTTTACATCTTTTCCATTGAAGTATCAGGTCCTTGGTGGCACATTTTTATTTTCCAAATTTAAGTTTTAGAAATGGATGGATGCATCTGACCATCAAAACATAATCTAGGGGTTGCCAAGTCTGATTCACTTTATTTAATTGTATGAGTTGTCAATATGCCACCCTAGAAATTGTTTATATCGTATATCTAGCAGCAGTGATACTCACATATTTTTGCTAGTTAATTCGAAATGTGCTACTGGACCTTATTCGTAAATATTGTATGTCCGTTGTTTTCCTCAACATACAATATCAAAATGCTGGTAATAAAACTTAGTCTGTCCTGATTAACAAACCTACCAAAGAACTATATTGTTTCAACTTGACCCATATTTCCTGTGACATTCTTTATCACTCAGATATATTTAAGGAATGACCACCAGTTTGTTTTGTATGAAAAACTCAATGTGTAACCTGCAACGATGTTACTTCAAAGAGACAAAGAAGCTCTTGTAAATTAATTTCAACTTCATGTTTTCTCAATAAAGAAACATGTGGTAGGACAAAAATACTTTTAAATTAATCTAAGTTAAATTGTTCCCAAATCAAAGACCAATCATTGAAAAGATAAATAAAATGAGGTTGTTAACACTCACTTGAACGTTTAATCCCACATATTATATTTAAAGATTTTCCAGCATTGAATTGATCTTGAATCAAAAGGAATTATTTATTTATCCCTATAATATTAATCTTTTAAAAGTCAATAATCATCGAAAGAGATGATAACCTCGTTCATCATTATGTCTCACAACCATGTTGTGTTTTATCTGATCTTTAGATCGCAATTGGAAAGGAAGGTTTGGCGCCATAATACCCGATTTGACCAGCCATTTAACAAAAAAATGCATGTACCAAGTCAGGACCAATCATCTCTTTTACCTGTTTTATTTTAAGGATATTGTGCTATGTTCCAGGATTACACTCCTCATCATTATCATTATTACAATTTCAGTAAGAAGCAAAGGTGTACCAAAGGGGTAATCAGTATCATAAAACCGTAAAGACAAAGACAAAACCGGCAGACAAAAAAATTATCACAACAAAACAAACCACATAACAACATAAAACACACACACACATAACAACAAAACCGCCTTCAGCAACGCGAACTCAAGTCAAAACGAGAGTGAACTCAGGTGCTCCGGAAGAGTAAGCAGTTCCTGCTTGCTATAGCACACCCGTCACGTTGCCAAATATCGATTAAGTGTTGGTCAAATCCGGAAAGGGTGACATTACAAAACTCTATGTCAAACCAACAGTAGCTTTATCAATCTTCCTTTGGTCGTCTAATTTTTTGCAAATTTATGAATAAATGAAGCGCATATAACTGGGACCATTTCTCTTGGGTTTGGGTGAAGATAAATGGTTACCCGAAAAACTTACATATTGCTGACTTTACCGATGTAGTTATTTTTAAATTTTAATTTTATCCTTAATTTGTTGAAACCTACTGGCTAAACATTTCTTTTTGAATACACTAGTATATGACTTCACTATTTTGAAAATGAAATAATAAAATGAATCTATCGCGTTATCTATTTCAACACTGTTATATTGAACAGGTCACGCGAAAATGTAACGAAAGTTTCTGATCATCAAATGATGTTAATTCGGATTAATTATAAAAAAAAATATCCAAGAAATCGATCGCATTGAAAAATCAGACAATAGATTTGTTTAGGTTAGAGACTATAAGTCCTTAGAAAACTATCTAGATTACAGGTGTATAATGAAATTGTTTTGTGATAAACATTGAAAAATATAAACAATAATAGTACGCTAATTAATATGGAAAAAACAAATACAAACAATGATGTAACTACTTCTTAATTGAAAATGTTATCTAAAACGTCCCGCGTGACACCAATTTCAGTCAGGGCCGGGATATTAAAGCTGCTCTGAGCTATGTCCTAAACTATGTCTTAGGACTTAGAGGAGGATGTTGAGAGGATCATTTTAAGAGGCGTCCTAGGCAATCCTAGATACCATAAATACAAAAATCCTCATACGAATCTAGTATTATTCTTTATAGGCGTATTTCAAAACATTTTTAAATTGGTTGAAAGTGCTTCAAAACAGGAGTACGTATAAAAAGAAGGAGACAAGAATAATGAGAATGAACAAAAGCAACATCAAAATCAGTGAATAGATGCACTCGCCATGTTCACTTTGATAGAATAACATCTTTCATATATCTAGGAATTGGGTTATTACATTTGTAACAAATTTGGTGGAACCGATGATGAAATATCCTTTGAAATGCCTAGAAAAGTATGGGAATCAATGCACGTATTCACAAGTGCCAAGCTAAGTAAATTAGCAACTTTAAATCATAGATCTGTAATAAATATACAGGTCCATGGAAAAGTCGGTGTTTCTGTAAGAGTCAGAAATATGGAGCCTCACAATGGCCAACATAAAGAAGAGAACGTGGAAGTGGTTTGGGAGCAACCATTTGATTTTAATTTGGGGGACTATGGAGATTTTCTTCGTTCTGCCTTTTTATTTTCAAAAAAGTATAAGCCTGTTTTTGCACGCACTTTTAAATCTTTAAAGCTTCTATAATTATTTTCAGCCAAAAACGCAATCTGCATTTGTTCACCCAAAGAACTGTCCTGTCTTTTTATTTCTGGATTATTGCCAACCTATTTTTTTGCAAAGTGCCTTTTTATTTGAAATCTATACCCCTCCCATTGGTTGATCCCGTGGGTAGCACATTACGCAAAGGAAAAACCAGGCTCTACAATGGACATCACAAGGAAAAGAAAAAGAGAATGACCTAGACTGACATGGAGGAGAAACAAGAAAATAAATGATAGAGAATGTTTACATGTGGAGCAGCATCCACCAACTTTTAAAGGACAGAGGAAGATTGAGATGAATTGCCAGTAGCCTATGCTTTATTGGT
The DNA here is from genome assembly GCA_963971305.1 of Arcuatula senhousia. Taxonomy (NCBI): domain Eukaryota; kingdom Metazoa; phylum Mollusca; class Bivalvia; order Mytilida; family Mytilidae; genus Arcuatula; species Arcuatula senhousia. The sequence goes on along the minus strand of CAXARO010000634.1, from coordinate 21,548 downwards.
GAGTAAAATGACTCAAGTCAAGTCAGAACTAAAAGGACCCATAAATGTAGCCCCCCCCACTTTCGTAGGGTGGAAAAGTTAATAGAAATATGGATAGACAGAGTAAAATCGCAAGTATTGCTTTTATAATTTTTCAAAAGGTAAGCTTAAAAAACAAAATTTCGAGTTGATAGTTCCCAATATCAATATATAACTTGTTCTGCCATGCTATATGTATTACAGTTAACATCTTATTACAATTTTATTACATCAGCTAGATATGATTAAACTTGCAGTTTATTCCTGTACACTCCCCGCCTGATATCTTCACACGAAATCATGTTTCTATTTAGACATTTTATTCAATTTTATTTCGCACATTTCCATTGCTGTTCATACCTATTTGGGTTATAAACAACCTTAAATAAAAATGGTTTGATTTCGTAGTTATATATGCTATTTTGGGGCGGCCATCTTTTAAATGGAAGCCATTTTAGTTTAAGGCAAATTATCTTCTAATATAATGTTTTGAATATTTTGCATTATTATTATACATACTTTGTTGCTTTTATCTTCAACGGATATTTTTTACCTGAATTTTTATTTGATTTATATCTTAATTTTATAGTCCATCTTGTGGCCATCTTGAAAATGGCCGCCATTTGGACTTTTTGAATTGGGTCCATAGCTTATATTGGTAAGTATGCTTTTCCCAAAACAATGCAAAATTTAATGTTTTTACCATAATTTGAGCATTTTTCCACAAATTGACTGGACCATTTGAAACTATTTTGCCGAATAAGTAGAGACCTCAATAACAACTCGCATGTTTTCATATGAGGACAATAAAACATTGCAATTTAAACTAGAAAAACTGTGAGCCGCAGCTCACAAATAAATACCCCCACCCCCAAAAAAATTATCTGATAAAATTTAGGATAGGAGATGCACATCTACATTATGTCACAAAGATTGTGTGTAGGTTTCATGAAAATCCATCAAGGGGTTTAGGAGGAGTTGCAGATAAGAGATGGGCATTCCCATGTAGTCGAATGGCTGAGTCCATGTATTGCTATGGGAAACCAAAAAATTATTCTGATCAAACTTTCAAATAGTAGGTGCACATCTATATTATGTTACAAAGATTGTTTAAACGTTTCATGACAATCCATCGAGGGGTTTAGGATGAGTTGTGGATAAGAAATGGGTACCCCCATGTAGTCGAATGGCTAAGTCCATGTTTTGCTATGGGAAACCCGAAAAATCATTCTGATCAAATTTTAAAATAGTAGATGCACATCTACATTTTTTCACAACAATTGTGTGTACGTTTCATGAAAATCCATCAAGAGGTTCAGGAAGAGTTGCGGATAAGAGATGGGTACCCCCATGTAGTCAATGGCTAAGTCCATGTTTTGGTATAGGAAACCCCAAAAATCATTCTGATCAAATTTTAAAATAGTAAGTGCACATCTACATTATGTCACAAAGATTGTGTGTAAGTTTCATGAAAATCCATCGAGGGGTTTAGGAGGAGTTGCGGAACATATATAAACATCATCTAACTAACTTATTTACAATACAAAAATACAGGTAATAACAAAACTACTGAACTTGAATGATCAATCTCATAGTCCAGAGAAAATGACAAAAACGAATCAGTCACACCGGAGAACCGGTGGATCGCAATGGTCTTGACTTGGTACAGGCATTTCAAACGAAATGGTGGGTTAAACCAGGTTTTATGGCGCCAAACCTCCCTCTTCCATTGCGATCTTAGGATCCGGTAATGACCATAGAACACACCATAGTTGTGAGACACAATAGGGATATTGAGGTGATCATCTCAGTACATAAAATAAAGATTTATACATTTTTTTCTGGTTAGAAAAAAGGCATGTTGAAAAAGTTGCATTTTCTATGAATTTGACACGGGCTCGTTTTATAGATCAAATGATATCAAGACCTATCAATTGTTATAATAATTGATTTCCATTTATTAAGAAGTACACTGGCAACATATCTATCACCAAAGTTAATCTTTCCATTTCAAGGATCTACATACAAACATTTGCCATTCTTAGTACAATTAACCAGAAGCAATAAAAAAATCACCTAAATATTGACCAAAAATGCAAAAACGATAATCAATTAAAGAGCTCATACAGAAATGGAAAGATCAACTAAAACATTTCAATGCTAACTATCACCATTGCTTTACATGGAGTTTATAAAAGAATTTTGTGTTTCTACTTTTTTAGAATCAATATTAAATAGAAGTGAAATGTACAAAAACACAATATTATGAATTTGAAATACAAACGAACAGGACTGTTTTGATGCCATATGTTAGACAAAAACCAAAAAGACAGCATGGCTCATCAATTTTTAAGTAAATTATTCAACCTTGTACATCGTGTAAAGAGTTTTAAACCTACTGACACATAAAAAAATAATAATTTATAAATATCAATTGTCTCGAAAAAAATACAAGCTTACCCATTTCACGCTAATGCTTAAACTAATTAATTCTTTAATTCATTATAATCATTTTCTAATTAACACGAAACCAACTTAATATATCATTTGTGTTTACGGTTAATATATTCTGTTTATAATGAGCATCAATTCCTTAACAGGATGTAGAGTGATCATCAAAAGAGACATCCTAGGCCATCCAAGATACCATAAATAAGACCATCCTTATACGAATCTAGTATAATCCTTAATAAGAGTTTGTCAAACTTAATTGAAATCCAGAATGTAGAAACAGATAAGTTATCATAGCTTTTTTTATCTGGGTAAACGTACAGAGAATGTTAGGGTTAGACCAGAAAAAATACTTCATTGAAATTAGATAAATCACAGTTGCTTGAAGTTTTTTGTAAAAATCGATAAAAGGTTGTGTAACAGAAAATAATATTATATTATTTAATTTCCCCCCCCCTTTTATCGCCTTTTTGAAGTTAAAAAAAACGATAAAAAGATGGTATACGTAAAATAATATTTATATTAAATTATATTAAGAGTATTTCCCCAGTATACAACCTTTTTATCGATTTTTATTAAAACTTCTACCCATTAGATATATATCTTTCGTTTCACATAAGATAAACCCCTTGAAACTTTTGTCACTAGTTAAATGGACTGTGAGATACATGTCATCGAAGTAGAATGCAAATTGTTTAGACTACTATCTAGATATATAGAACAACAAATAAGAAGACGACGTATACAGACACAAGCTTTTAAAAGAATTCCTGTCCTGAGATAGTCAAAAATAAAATACAAAGGGGGTCTTTCTTTGAATTTGATCTTCGATTTCAATTTTTAACTGAACTTTGGCCAATCGCAAAAACGGCGAGAAGCGCCTACTGGTCTCGTTGAAGACTGCTGCGGTCTTTCTAATGTTTTGCTTGTTTAAGTGAACTGTATCGTGTACACTTACTCCACATCTCATTATTTTTATATTTCGTTAGGTGTATTTGTTTTGGTATTGTTTTTTGACTTATAATTCTATCTTTATCTTTTAGGTTTTAGAAAATAGATTTGTTATTTTATGCGTTTTCTTATATACACTTACATGTTTATAAATCTGAATGAGCTCTGGTAAGGAAGAGCTCACGACAGACTTTTGAAAATAGCTTGCCGAATAAGTAGAAACCTCAATAACAACTTGCATGTATTCATATATAGTATCTAATGAGGACAATAAAACATTGCAATTTAAAAGAAAGCCTTTGATCATTATTGTGTAAGGCTATAAACACATTCCGTGCGAAATGGATAAGGTTTCCGTTTCGTCTAAAAATATATCTATCAAAAAGACAGGAAAGAGAAAACACGGAATAATTTATTTATACTTTATTTATTCTGTAAAACGTATTGAGTATAAAGAAAAAAATTCAAAGATTCATGTATGGAACTATAGCTTGGGTTAATCTCTAGTACATATATATCAAAGATGATCTAACTTACTTATTTACAATACAAAAATAAGGATTTATATTGTTTTCCTGGTTAGAAAAAAAAACATGTTGAAAAAGTTGCATTTTCTTTGAATTTGACACGAATTCGTTTTATAGATCAAATTCAATCAATTTCCATTTAAAGGTTCTACATACAAACATTTGCCATTCTTTTGTACAGATAACCGGAAGCAATAAAAAATCACCTAAATACTGACCAAAAAAGTTAAGCTCACGCTTTGCAACGCGACGGGTGTGCTATAGCAAGCAGGAACTGCTTACTCTTCCGGAGCGCCTGAGTTGACTCTCGTTTCGACTGGAATTTGCGTTGTTGATTGATATTCAGTTATTTTGTGTTTCCATGTTTTACATGTTGTCTGTTTTTGTCCCGTTCTTGCTGGTGTTTACTGGTTTTGTCTCTGCCCTTTCGGACTTTTGACATTCGGATACCCCATTGGTACCTCTGCTTCTCTAATACAGAAATCGAAAGAAATGAAATATACATAAAACAATAAAATGAATTTGAAATGCAAACAAACAGGATTTTTTTGAAGCCATATATTAGAAACAAAACCAAATAGACAGCATCGTTCATCAATTTTTAAGTAAATAATTCAACCTTGTACATTCTGTAAAGAGTTTAAAACGTACCGACAAATTAAAAATTAAAAATTGATACGTATCAATTTTCGCAAAAAAAATTACTAGCTTACCCATTTCACGCTAATAAGTTTGTTAGTTCAAATTCTTTTTTTTTCTAATTAACACGAAACTAGCTAAATTCATTATTTGTGTTCACGGTTAATATATTCTGTTCATAACGAGCATTAATTCCTTTGTGAACAACTTATTCGTATTGATTTCAATCAAGCTTCAAAATTAAAAAAAAAAAAAAATAAAAAAAAATAAAAAATAGGTTTTGGAATTGCTTATACATTATTTTAAGTCACGCTGAAATAATATTTTATGTTTTTCAAGCTGTTTATACATGTAGTCCATAGAACGTCAAGATACCAGAAAAAAATGAGGGACATAATTCAACTTAAAACGAAATGTAGCAAACGTGTCTTGCATGTTTAGAAAGAAGGCAAAAACTTAAGCACTTTGCACTTAAGGAAACTCCCCTTATATTCACTAACAAATTTTGCACAATAATCAATGAACTTTTCTTCCTTTTTAAAAGTCTATCTTTTGTTGTTTTTTTCAAAGAATTTTTAAAACGCTTTAAAAGGTATTGTGAATAATTTGTCAGGAATTACTGATCTATTGCAAAAGACTATTATGGAAGTTGCGGGAGTCTAAAAAAATATCAATTATTCATCTAAAAAGTCAAAGTCAACGAGTATTTTACTGAAGGACACAGGTAATTAAAATATTTCTAGGTTGCACGCCAACAGAAGAAGAAAACATTATATCTTATAGATATGAAGTAACCATTTGCTTTAAAACTTTATGCTGTAGGGATACCGAGACAGCAAGTGTTTTATAGTACATCGACAAAGCATTAAAACAAAAACACAAGTGTATGTAATCCTCATATTTTGTCCATTTGCAATACTAAAAAATCGATATGTTTTTTTTTTCGCGGAAAGACATCCCTACAGTGACCTTTCAAAGTTTAGGATGGTCACTCCTAAACTTAAAAAAAATCACAATCAATACATTGGGATGAAAATGTTAGATACTTGCCCATTTTATAAAATGTAAAAAAAGCAAAACTATAGGGTATGTGCTAGTTTTTTAGATATCACTTGAAGAATTTTGTTTTGGCGGGAAATTAGAATCCTGTAGATTTTTTTTATAACTTTGAGTTTGTGAGGTTTTTGACCCTAAAATCATTAAGTTGTAACTAGAATTTCAAGAGATTTTTTACAGTTGATTTCTGAGGTCTATGTAATAAAAAAATGTCATAAAAAATCGGGGTCAGTATTTTAAAGTATAGTCTAGATAGTTTCGACAGTGGACTGAAAGTGGCAGACCGAACACGTAGATGAAGTTTTATGACACCACGGGGGATGGTTCTGTTAATGTGTTGAACCTTTGGACCAGTCAATAACTCAAAGATTATTTCAAGAAAAAAAAAACCGAAAAGGAATATATTTTGCATCATAAAGAAAACCCAAGTGAGTGCGGTATATATGATCGATTCTTGATCGCCTCCAACGATCTTACAATGCTATTACAAATTGGCTACATAGTTAACATTAAAACAAAAACATGTAATTGTTTATGCTAGTGACCCGTTCATCCTGTACGAATATACTCTATCATACAATGTACCAAATACAATTACAAAAATATCTAATATTGCTTAAATTGCGTGATTTAATCAGCTAATTGTTCCTGTTTAATGTGAAAATAAAAAGAATTGGTCACCATGCTAAAGTTTTGAAGAAATTTTATCAAACAGTCGAATTTGGCTGTAGATTATATAGGGAAAAATGGTTGATATTATGATTTTCAAATTCACAGGATAGATTTTTTGTTATAATTTAAGGTAGTACAATAGTAAAATATTGGAATGATATTTGCATGAGAACTAGGTATTTTTAAACCTTAGAATATAAAATAAAATTCTGTTAAAGTATACTCGAAACCACATTTCCCATAAAAAGAGCCAAAATATGAAAACTTATGCAATATTGCAAACAGTGCCCTGGGATTCATGCAATGACACTGTAATTCTAAAAAAAATGTCAATAATCAATTCAAGCAATAACACTATAAAAGAAAGCAATTTTCTACAAAAAAATAGGTCATCTAATGGGACATTAAATGAAACCCCGCCACGATATTCATCAAAAAGTTAAATATATAGTATACTAAACTGTATACGCTATACATCTATATAGAGGCAGAAAAGAAATGAGTCATTTCAATTTCATATTTCATATAAATCCTTTGACGCGTTTTTAAGTTATCACTCGGAAACCTTCGGGGACGGACGGACAGACGGACGGACGGACGGAGAGACACCAAAAGAATGTGAGGATATAACATAATACCTCGCCACTTCGTGTGGCAGGATATAAAAAACAAAACAAAAAAGAACTAAACAAAAACCCAAAACAAAACATAACAAAACACAAAAATACTTTTCCCTTCCTTCCTGCAATAAAACCCGAATTTAGAAAAAGGAATAAAAATAAAATTTAATTTACCTGATTTTTCCATTTTTCATACAGTGTTCATTTCACAAAAACTGCAACATGTATATACTGAAAATTCGAATAACAAAGAATGAGTTTAAAATAACAATTGTTTTCCATTCATGAAATTAAATTGAGTACTAATTTCCTCTGCGTCAAACTTTGACGAACTCAATTAAGACTATTTCAATGTAAAAGAAAACAATAAAAACAAATCGATCAATTATATTACCATGCTATGTAAATTCAATATTTTATAATTCATAATTTGAACATTTTAATTATTTCTTATAAAACAACAAATGCTATTATAAGGGCAAGTCTACAAAACCAATATGTTACAATTGCAAATCTAAGCATTTTTGACATTATTTGTTCAATTTATAAAAGGTATTACGAACTCTCATATATTTGTTATAATAAATGTTCATGAAGGAAAAAACCAATCCTCAAGTGATTTAAAAATAAAAAAATTTCAAGCCTATAAAAACAAAAACAACGACGCAACAAAATGGAAAAAAACCCTCACAAATATATAAATGTAGTGTTTTTAATTTTCTAATATGACACTATTACCAGACAAGGGTGATTACTCTGTCAAACGAATAAAAATGCCAAGTCAGATTTGATTTTGTACAGAGCACAACTTCAATCTGTAAAATCTGGTTTGCTTCTGTTCTTCTGCAGCAGGCCGGCAGGAGCCTCTTACTCTTCCGGAACACCTGAGTTCACTCCTGTTATGACTTGAGTTCGCCTTGTTGATTTTGTGTTTTGTGTTTCTTCGTGTTGTTCTTGTTCATGATTACCGGTTTTGTCATTGTCAACTGTAAAATTTCTTAAATGAAGACAGCAACCGTGGAGCAACATAACTCTGTGTTGGCAATTTCTGTGTCAAATGTGACGCCCTGCCAAGGAAATCGTGAATTCCTGCAAGCTCTGGAGTAACGAAACGAATCGACTGTGATATGAAGCTTATGCGGACGGAATATTGCAGCACAAAATGGAAAGTTGACGATTGCAAAGTTGAAGTCATCAGATTTGTCATAGAGCTTTGTTGGTGTAAACATATTTATTAATTAATTTGCGAATTTTACAAATATTGAATATGAGACAATGTGACAATAATATAACAAATTAATCACGGGATTCAGAAACAAGACTGGAAGCCTTATATAAATCCGTCTCCCGGAAAACTTTTCATTTACATTATTTTAGCATTATTCGACTTGACTCAAGAATCGACTTAGAAAACAAATAAAACATGAACGTGATTTACTATTTGAGTGCAAATGTGCAACGTGCAGTGAAATACGGAGGTACGTGTGCAAGTGAAGGTGCATGCGAGGAGGTTGCGGTTTTTTTTTTTTTTTTTTGTCTGTTCACCGTTGTAAAGTGCTTTTTACGATGGTTAAGTATTAAAGCGCTTACTTCTGATCAAAAAATTTTAAACGCTGAGAAACAATTGAGTATTTTCGTCATCGGATATGCTATCGATTCCAAAAAGTAATGCTTCAGGAGTTATTCTAACAGGGACTTGCAAATCTAAGATAAGTTGTTGTCTTAGTGGTTGGTATAAGGGACATTTTAAAAGGAAATGAGCTGTTGTTTCTACAACACCACAGCGGCATAACGGTGATGGAATTAAGTTTTTGTCAAAAAGGTCTTTATTTAGTTCGCTACATCCTAAGCGAAGTTTGACCCTTTCGGGATCCACAATAGTAAAAAGTTGGTATTTTATGTAAGTTGTTGTTAAGACGCGATTTGAATATATTAATAGAAGAAGCTGAGCGAGTTTCATTGGGTAGCATATTCCATTAGAGCTTTGTTGAAAGTCTTTTTTGAGAGTCAATTTCGAGATGTAGGTCTAAATATGAAACAATATGTGGGTTGATTGATTATCAAAGGAATGTAAAAAAAATAGGAAATAATAAAGCTATAAAAATAACGATTATTATTTCTAATACAATACCAAAACGGGAATAAAAACGGTTCATTTGGTTATGCTGTATATCGATATTTCAAGGAGTAACGTCTCATCAGCAGCATTTGGATCAAAACATCTAACTATATAATTATGTGCTTTTGAATCGCATGCAATGATATCAATTATTAAAAAGCATAATGTTTATCGCAAAGATATTAAGTACATCAAAGGTAAAGATTTGGGTTATTAAACGTCCACATAAATGGGTGCGGAAACCGGATAGTTTTACAGTGAGTGAGTTGGTGTTCAAGCAACAAGATATGTGTTCCGGACCATATGAGTATTAGGACAATACGCGTATGGTCATGACCATATGGTTATACTCATTTTGTCGGACCGTATGTGTGAAGTCGGACCGTATGAGAATATACTCACATGGCTATGAAAGACAAGATCATATAAGTATTTGGAACATATGGGTATTTTCGACTGAATAAAACAAACCTTATAAGTGGAATAGAATTTAAAACTAAAATTTACGTTACTTTTTTCGCTTTATAAACATAAATTGTTCAAAGAGAGAACAGTCAAAGTTACGTTTAACTGAAACAGGTTGGTAAGGGACAGAAATGAGATCGAATCCTACCTTATGTGTGACTACCATCTTTCAAAAGGCCGTGACGAGTAGTTGCCGAGATAAATGTTACATCATTGAAAATTAATGTAAAAAAATTAACCACCGTTTTTCACAATTTGCCAAGTATTTTACATGGTCTATTAAGATGTATATTCTGATAATGTAAGTGTTAAAAAGTTGTATAAAAGAAGCAGATGTACCGATGTTGTATAAGTTTGTATATGCGTATGAAATGATTTTACATGTATATATAAATATGGGTTTCCCTTCATGTAAATTAATAGTAAAATACACAGGCAATTTTGTTTAAATTAATGTTAATCAAACATTCTATGCCAAACCAACATCTACGCTCATATTAGAGATAAAATAATATTCCATTGGGACCTTAAGGTCTGGCAGCAGTAAGGTTTAACTGACTGATATTTTAAATCTTTAAACCGAATGATTCGACAAATGCATTCCTTATGTATCAGTAACAATTTCAATACGTGCAAAGGGCCGTTATCCTAATTGGTATTGTTAACTTTTATCTTAAAGTTTATGCATTTTATATATATTTTTTTTATTGATCACGGATCAAACTAAAACGAGAAACTCTTATAAAATGTCAGTTAAACATGGAGATGGTTTCAACATTAAAGATCTATAGTTGTTAGGTGTATATATGCTTATATTTGTATCGTTATCTAAATGGTTACGGTCACAGGTCTATCATAGCACTACAGATTTATACAATGAATGCAATATTTTTGAGTTTTATTGGTGTACATTTTTAATGAAGCGCTAAAATGTGCGCCAAGGTCCACGCTTTTACACACCAATAAAACTCAAAAATATTGCATTCATTGTATATAATTACATTCCAATCAAATATATTAAATATTTGCACGAAAAAATTACACGAAATGCACGGTATATGTTTTTTAAATTACTCCGCGCAAGTCGTTGTCAAGGAAGCACGTGCTGTTGAGTTTTATACAGAAATAAAACTCAACTATTAACCAATTAAAATCCTCGTTATAAACAAGAATGTAATTTTATCATCTTGAAAATTAAAAATATCTATGTTACAATTTAGTTTGATATAATTTCAATACTTTAACGTTGTCATTAGCAGTCTAAGTCTGGATAAATAAACATAATTATTCCAAGGTAAACAGTATGTCAAGAGCATTAACAACATTACAAAGAAAGAATGCATTTAATAATTCCAATTTAATGTCTTTCAAGGTAATGCAGAAAATCTAACAATTCTACATGATTAAATAAAGGTTATGAAATACATGTATATGGAACTGGGAAGGGCAATCTAAAATGCAAAAAAACCAAAAACAAAGCAAAGCACACTGGTAAAAAATAAAGACCGCAATTGTCCCGACTTAGTACATGTATAGTCATTTAAAAATGATTGGATCGTTAAACAGGTTTTATGGCACCAGACCTACCTCTTACATCGCGATCTAAAGGGGGGAACAGTTACACAGATTGGAAATTTAGTTAATCATTTGAGGCCACCAAACATCCAAAAATTAATCAAAATCATCACGAATCTTTTCATACGACATAATTTTGATTTTTTTTAAAAAAGAAAGTATGTTATTTTCTAGGCTAAGAAAATTAATGAGAGAAGCAAAGAGGCACCAATTCGAGTGTCAAGAGTCCGAAAGGCCAACGACGAAACCAGTAAAATCGAACAAGAACAGATCAACTAAAACGGAAATCAACAACGCGAACTCAAGTCATAACATGAGTGATACTTTGTAATTTGAAAATTGAAGTTGTCTCATTTATCGTACAAATTTGTACTGCAATACAACTCGAGTCCAAAATTGACATGAAGCAAGCATATTCGTTTCTTTTATCCTTTACCCTGAATGATGAATTGAAGCAATCTATTCATAAAACGAAGCGTTTTAGACACACAGGACATCTACAAAATATCGGAAATAAGACTTTAATCGTAGTGTTAATTTTGTTTTTAATATAATATATTGGTAGCCATTATATGATTTGCAACATGAAAGTCGGCACTTTACATCTTATTCATATTCCTATTAAGATATTTATTTATCGAAATATTTATATTGCAGACAAAATCATTTCGGAAAACAGAATTTGTTAACTTTTTAACTGTCTACTAAGTAGATAACTCGAAAGTTGTTAGCCATTAACACCTACCCATTGAAGCACAAACCCACTTCTTCAATCAGGAAAGACATTCTCCCTAAAAGCAAATGTAAACTTGAATAACATATAAATTTCCGTTCGTTTTATTAGTACGGATAAGTCAAATCCACTTAAAGAACACATTTAGGACCGACCTTTTTACTGAAAAAAAGGGTGGGGTTGCTTTTTCATGAAGAAAATGATTACATAATACAGGCATCTTTCTTCAGAATATATGTTTTTCTTAACCTCCTGTGCCAAATTATTTTTTCATTACATATCAGATTCAAAAGTTAAATGGTAGGTATCTTACAAAATCTCTATCGCAAACACAAGGTTGCACTTATTCGATGGATTCCGTTTTTTGTCCACGAACACATGGTTTCTGCCATTCATTGCTTCTATCATGGTGTCTTAACACCAAGTGTATTTAGCAATTGTTGTTATGATAAAGAATTCACGGCATTTAAAATAGGGTTCAGTATTACCTGCATTTGAATGAAAATACAAAGTCATATGATATTACCAGCAGCCGTCATGCGAGTTATAAGAAAATTTCAAATTAACATGCAATAGTTTATTACTATGAACACATGTTGTTTTAATGTCTTTAGACGAGTAATACATACATCAAAATACAATTAGTTTTGTCTGGCCTATCAGTTCCAGTTCATTTTAAGTTATAATTTTCTATGCATTTTAAAGGAGATTGCGATGGTTTTCATCCCTTTAGGTTACTGGTTAATATGTGAAAAACTAAATAATGAGATATAAAACATTTGAACAATTTGAACATTTGACTGGGAATTCAAATTGAAATCAACACAGACATTTTTGTTGGGAATTAAACTTTCCTGATAACAAGGCATAACTAATAACGTAGATAGTCTTACTGAGGTAGATTCAAATATTTAGTGATATTTGTTTCATACCATTTTGTATGATGGATATCTTTATTTAAGATGAGTGTAAAAGAATTGCTAATTTTGTAACTTTTGTGGTGCGAATGCCAGTAAGGAATCATTTTCTTTCTTTAGGGTCTCTATTTACCCTTATTATTTGCTTCTATCTAAAGTATCAAAGTATCGAACGAGCAGCAATAAAGAAAAACACTATTATCTTTTGTCTATTACTATGTAGAACAAATATGTATATTAATAAAGTTATCATCAAGAGTAAATAAAACGAAAACTGTATTTAAAAGAAGAATTAATGTTAATTTGCTCTAATACTTATTTGTACTATAAACATACATTTACATAACTGCATAATTTTCCGTTCGTTCTTGCTTCTGTTTTTAATACGTTTGGTGTACTTAAAATGAATGCAACGGAAAAGCGAGCATTTGGCAAAAAATCTGGTCATGTATGATTGGATTTGGAAAAACTGTGTTGTTACATTTTTTGCCAATTTTTGAAAGAAGCAAAGGTGTATTAAAGGGGCAATCATTATCATAAAACCGTAAAGACAAAGACAAAACCGGCAGGCAAAAAATCATCACAAGAAAACAAACCAAATAACAACATATTACACACACACACACACACACACACATAACATCAATAACCGCATTCAGCAACGCGAACTCAAGTCGAAACGAAAGTGAACACCGGTGCTCCAGAAGAGGTAGCAGTTTTTGCTTGCTATAGCACACCCGTCACGTTGCCAAAGATCGATTAAGTGTTGGTCAAATCCGGAAAGGATGACATTACAAAACTCTATGTCAAACCAACATCTGTGCTCATCTGAGAGATAGAAATCCCGTATTTGTATACAAGCACATGATGTCGTCCGTAAAATTTCTTGAGTGATGACAAAAACCTTAGAGCAACGTACCCCTGTGTTAACAATTGGCTTGTCAGTCGTGTAGCTCTATCAAGGAAGTCGTTGTACTCCCCAGATGCTCTGTAATAACGAATAAATTGTGATACGTAAAGTCCATATGCTGGAGCGGACGGAATGTTGCTACACAAAAAGGGAAAGTTAACGATTGGAAAGTTGAAGTCGTCACGCTTGTCATAGAGCTTTGTTCAAAGCCTTCCTTGTGTGTCAATTTCGAAAAATTGATCCAAATATGAAGCGAACCTCCTAGAATCTGTAGTGTCATTTATCTCAAATTCCTTCGGATACATGAGATGTAAATAGTCGCCATTCGAGGATTGTTTAGTTAAAGGACATCATCAATATAACGAAATGTGAGATTGACGGATAAAGCAAGTTTGCGGTCCTTTTTGTCTAGAAGTGATTGTAAGACGTCCGCTTCATATGAATAAAGAAACAAATTGGCAAGCAATGGTGCACAATTTGTGCCCATTGGGATACCTATTGTTTGCTGAAAAACACGTCCACCAAACTGTAGGCTAGTTATGCCACTGCTGGGAATCAATCTCGATGTCAAAGAGAAAAGATAAAACATGAAAGACATACCGGAAAAAAAGTTTAAATTAAAATGGTCCTGACTTGGTGCAGGTTTTCAAATGAAATGGAGGGTAAAATCAGGTTTTATGGCGCGCCAATTCTGCCTCATTCATTGCGTTCTTTGGGTCCGGTAGTAATTCAAAATGAAGACATAATATTAATAATGAGGTGATTATCTCAGTACAACAATTCATAAAAAATCACTTATCATTAAAAATGCATTTCGTTAAATAAAATTTTGAATTTTCCATAAGTGGCTGATAACGAAGGAAACGTTTTGTGAGAAATTGTTTCCGACGTTTTTTTCTTGCTACCCTGGTTTTAAAGTCTGACACAGAGACAGCGGTGTCGTATTATAAGATCCGAAAATTTGTACAGGTCATGGCATATTGAATAAGTGAAATATAAACATTGTTAGCATGTAAAGTATGTATGTTGCTTTTAATTGATAATTTGAATATTAAAGTCGTCTCTTTCACGGTCGTTATACTTGTCCTGCGACAACATGTTTTCTACCGATGTTTCTGCTCGTTTTCTACCGATGTCCTAGATTTCTACCAATGTGATGATAAAAAAACAAACCTGGCAGACGATTTTTTCCAAACAATGATACCCGGCTATTATGGCACTTATAAACAAACTAATTTAATTTACATTATTTTGTTTTAAGTATGTACATAAAATTACAGTAAGGGTATTGTTTATTTTTTCCAGCAAGAGACAATTTCCCTTTTTTCAGATAATCATGAATATCTGTTTTTAATTACCATTCACTGGGCTGAAAATTATGCTCCATATTCTAAATAGTCGGACATTTTTAAAGACATATCACTTTTCATTACAAACGGCGTATTTTTGATTTTTCGATCATTTCAAAAAAAATATGGTCCTGGTTTTCTAAAGATGTGTCCTGGTTTTCTACCGATGGTCCTGGCATTCTACCGATGTGATAATGTGTGATAATGTGATATATAAAATGACATTTCATGACAAATTGTAAAACTGTATATTTTATTGAACACATAATATTGTCGATAAAAAGAAAGTGGAGGTTCATGAGCAAAAACTGTTTTGCGCACACCAAGAACACTTTTACAAAATTTAAATAAATGTGTATTTTCTCAAAAGCTGGCTATCAGAAAATGATAGTATATCAACATTTCTTCCACTTATATGAGATTTGTAAAGTGCTTTATATATAATGGGAAATAATCCTCCATATACCAGATTTCACTGTTATATCTAGAATTGCTGAGGCTGAGGCATGAACGCATTTCTCGGGCTGAAATTGATCTGTACATATACAACAGTATGGCACGCCATTTTAACCAAAATCATGGTAACTATAGGATACCTCAGATAACTTGGGGTTTACTGGCAACTATCTGGGGGTTTTCAGAGCGAAACTCTTAATTACATCAGGTATGGAGAGTTATTTCAGGTAACTGAGGGTTCCTATCAGCTATCCCATGGATACCACAAAAACTCTTGCTATTAAGAGTTTTCAAAAATAATTTATTGGAAGCTGAGCTTTGTATTCGTTCTTGAAGAATCGATAGTTTTCATCTTTACATTGATAAATTCTGCTTTCAAAGAGTTTAAAAATAGCATGAACTTAAAATATATGTGAGTGAGTGAGTGAATGAGTTGGTGTTTTACGCCCGTGCAACGCTAAATAGGTTATTTACAGGCGATGAACATTTAAAAGATGATAAAATGAACATGAAATGAGGATGATAAATGAAACATGGGGTTGGGGTGGAAAACAAAGGAACTGCAAATTTTGAAGAACCACTGGAAAAGGGAGAGGTGGGTAGGGACTGAAAATTAAGCCTATGTAGTGCACTACTTGGCGGTCCACAAAGGGATTTTTACGTGCATGAAGCGTGGCACTCTCCTCACACATTGGCCCACTATGGTCGACCGTCAGGGTTTCCATATTATAGACCTGACAATCCCTGCGGACGAGGGCCACCCTATTCAGCCACTTAGGGTACACACTTGGTCGCTCTGTGGGCTGAACACTGACCCAACGTCAGAATCCCAATACCCTTAGTCGCCTCTCGCGACAAGCTAGGCTCTGCTGCGGGCCTTGTCGCCACCCGGGCCCCGAACGGGACTACAATATCTGTAGGTAGAAGGGGTTTAATTAGGTTCCTATGTGAAAGCTGACAGCAAACCACCAGTTACCAAGATAACTCTTAATACCTGATGCCATCGAGAGTTTCGTCCAGAAAACCCCCCGATAGCTGCCAGTAAAACCCCAGTTATCTGAGGTATCATATACATACCAAGGTTTTGGTTTAAATGGCGTTCCATACAACAGTATGATAAAGCTTTTCTGTACAACACAAGCATTTACGGTGTATGTATGCCTTTAGAAACAACGATAATGTGTAGTTATATGAAATTAGATCATCGGTAGAAATCAAGGACTCATCGGTAGAAAACACAGTAAAGAACATACCTAATCGGTAGAAAACCAGGACATATCAAATTTCTTAAACCTGTTAGTTATATGAAACAGCAAATGGCTCTTTTACAAATAAACGATCATTTATTGCATATTCTCCCATAGGAGGTATTCAAATGTTAAAAATAAGCGTTATTTTTCATATTTCTAAAAAAACAATCGGTAGAAAACAAGGATCATCGGTAGAAAACAAGCAGAAAAATCGGTAGAAAACATGTTGTCGCAGGACATGTATAACGACCGTGTCTTTTATCGTATTTTTTATACTGGCATTAAATATATACTATTGCTTCTTCGTAAAATATTTCACCTAATGACATTTTTGTTTTGTGTCATTTTGAAAGCTAAATGTATACTTTACATCACAGACTAGTTTTGAACTTAACAAAATGATTCACTTCCTCAAAATTTGTAGAATCATAAAATTATGTGAATCCAAAAACAAATGGTAAAAAGCGTATTACTCCCATTGTGATTGATTTCTTTAAATTGTATATTTTGTGAAAAACATTTTTTTTTTCAATTTAATTTTCTTAATTTTGTATGGTGACACCCATTATTTATAAGACCAATTTAAACATTGCATTAAAACATATGTTCTCTTAAAATTGAAGATACTCTGTTTTTTTATATGTCATATTCTCTAATACATGAAGATGGCTAAATTCCAACAGTTTTCTTAAATTTGGACGGTGACCCTGTTTTTTCATCAATAAGAATATTGCAAATGGAATTAAAACACAAATTCCGTGCATTTGAAAGAAATCTGTTGTTAATTAAGATAATTCAACGGTTACAGTTAGCGAAAAACCTTACAATTTTTCTAGAAAAAAAATGTTTTTATTTCTCGGCAGCAATAGGGTGTGAAGTGGCGTTACGAAAACCAACAAGAAGCTAATCAGAATTAGTGTATTTGTCATACGTGGGATATTCCTGTCACGAAGTAGATGGAATAAACAGTAAGAATTTCTTTGAACAATCCTGTTTCCGTAGTAACACCGAACAGAACCCGTGGTGGAATTGATTTGGGGGGAACATACACAGTTGAACGTGTTGAGCTCCAGCTACGGACTGAAAATGCGGGATTTCTCCAGTATAGTAAGAAGATGCAGAGGTACCAATTGGGTATCCGAATGTCAAAAGTCCGAAAAGGCAGATACAACACCAGTAAACACAAATAAGAACGGGGCAAAAACAGACAACATGTAAAACATGGAAATACAAAAAAACTGAATATCAATCAACAACGCGAACTCCAGTCGAAACAAGAGTGAACTCAGGTGCTCCGGAAGGGTAAGCAATTCCTGCTTGCTATAGCACACCCGTCGCGTTTGCAATAGTCCATTCAGCGTGCCAATTTCGGCAAAGAAGACCTATGACAAACCAACATCTGCATGTTATTCAATTTGAAATGCGTTATACCGGTATAATTTTTTCTAATCATTCAGTTTTGCATTTAGCATTTCTACCTGTAGCATGTACCAATGTCAAAATATTATATAAAAACGCACAGTATTCAGTCTGGCTTATAAATGAAATCCACTCGAAATTTAATGTTTTTATCACATTTTGCTTTTAGATTTAGAGATGTCCAAGCAATACATGTATATATACAATGGCCCTGATATCTATGTCAAGGCCTCGGCTCGCGAGCACATGTAAATCATTAAATCTAACCTGTATCAGATTAAAGTCTTATTGGCTGTTTACCTGAAAATATTTTTAAAAATATATATGTATATGTGTGGGTGTTTGCATGTGTGTAACGTCCTTTCCGAAGCAAATGAGCCATATAGGACGGTCAGTTTTATCGATTGAGGACGCCAGAGTATCTGTCGACCTTTGAAAGATAATTAACAAGCCTTATTACATTCAGGTTGGGAAGTCCCACAAAAAATCTTTTACTTTACAAACTCTCCTAACACTTATTGAAATCTATTTTACAGAACTTATATGCATTGAGAAAGATACATTATGGAAGGATTTATTGGTAGAAATGTAATTGCTTTTAAATATTTGATGATAAGAGCTATATATATTCAAACGATCTCTGTGAAGTATTGTTACTAGTAGGAGGCAACAAATAAACACCATTGAAAAGTCAAGCTGTGATTATATCAGTAATATATCATAACTTCCGTTACATAATGTTGATAATGTCATTATCTTTTCTTGTATTGATCACGTGACTTTTTATAGACCTCTCATAGTTTGAGTGTTTTAATCCTCAATTTTGAAAGACATATTAAAAACATAATTTCTGAAGTCCTAAAGGGCAAAGGCAACACCACTATACACAAAGGAGAACAATAAAGCGTTTATATTGATTAATTAAGGCTGTAGAATCCGGTAACTAAAAGTAAAAATTACTTTAAAGAGAACAAAACAAAACTCATTTTTTTCTGAATTTTATTAGTATTGTCCTGTTTGTTTTGTGGGTTCATTATAAAAAAACAGAGTTTATTATTCTAAAAGAAGTTAAAACATAGGAGATATAAAAAGTTTAAATTAAGTTACTTGTAAAGTGAACAAATACGGGACATTCCTGCCATTGTATTCCCGAGTCGTGCATATTATACTTCAAAATGTTTAAACTTCCCTTGCGTTGTTTACATAGTCAAATGTTGGCATCTAAATTAAAAAATGAACACTAGTTTGGAAGACATCATCAGAATTTATCTTGTCCTAAGGTGTAATAGTTATTAATCATATCAAGAATTGGCTTAAGAGCAGTTTCTTGTTCGAACAAATCCATAGGACATTTAAGTGCAGTTCTCTGTAAGAATCAGTTAAAATCGATAAGGTTTGAATCATGATTGTAAAAACACACGGGTTTGACAATGCATTGTCATTCAAAATAGCCTTTTAATGAAAATGATCTGATACAATGATAGGGATTTAGTATGACTTGACATGAGTTATCTCCCTTTGATCCAAATTTTATATTCCTTTCCAATAAAATATATCTCAAATTTCTGACTATTTTGAGTAGGGCCAATGCATTTTTTGTTACTTTTAAAGCATTTTGAACAGTATTTTGCAGTCAAACTTGTGTGTGTTTTAAATCATGATTCACTCATTACCTGATTCTTACAGAGAATAGCACTTAATGGAAAGTAAGTGTAAGCAAATCTAATATTCGGACATTTAGCTTTTAATAGTCGACTGCTTTGATATGAAAGTTCGTATGTTTGATATGATTTAGCACCAGCCCTCTTTAAGACACGTTTGATATATATTGTGTTCTGATTTTATCACATTGTCTGATCAATTTTTGTGTCCAATTAAAACCTTTTTGAAAAGGCCTTTCTAACATATGACGTGCATATTTCACAGTTAATTCGAGGTGGCAGGGCTTATACAAATTTTCTTCCTCGCTTTTTTAATTTTTAATCCTACTACGTTTTATTCCCGACAGTTTTCTGACCAAGTAATAAGAAAATATGTCTTATTATGTCTCTTTAACAGGTCGAGTCGTCTAGATTTCATTTGACCTATCAATCAATCAATTTTTTTTTTATGGAATTGACCTTTCAAATGGGAGAAAATAGTAAAACTTTTTCGACTTTTTTATAGAAAAGTTCTCAACATAAACACATTGTCATCAACTTCCTCGCTCAAATTTCGTCAATACCAAACCTTTCTTAAAAATCAGTAAGGCTGCCCTTGTTCGAAATATAAATTGTACGTTCGTCAAATCATTGAATTGTCGAAGTCATGAAACCTAAATATTTCCCCATTGACACCAATTGTAAATAAATTGTTAATGCGGAGATCCACTACGACTTTCCATACGACATAAAATTGGGGTTATGAAAAATCCTTAATATGTTAGTAAAAATCTTTAGACTCTATTCGCCTATATAAAGTGTTAGTAAAAATTACCTGGCTCGATTCGCATGTTTCTTGGAGTGGGTGTTGCACTGATAGTTGTACTGGAATTAACACCATTATAATATCCCTTTTATGTGGCGTTGTTTTGTTGTGCTACTTCCAGATTCTAAGATCACAATGAAAGAGGAAGATTTGGTTTAACTTGCATTTTTCAAATGCCATTGCGATCTTAAATTTTTCCGGAGTGCCCTATCTCTTTTTTTCTTTGATTTTGCGATTGGCCATCTTAGTTCGCGTTTTTACGGCTTCCTTATAACCCGTCCGATTTAACTATGGACTTTCGATTGTAGCGTAAAGTGATGTGTGCAAACACAACAATGAAAATTTACGTCGTCATGGACAAAGCCAAACAAAAACCACAAATCGTTACATTAGATTACATAAAAATGCATTGATTGAATGAATGGGTCGTGTAAACATTAAATCTGATTGGATATTGATGAAAAGTCGGCTGACGTTAATTTTTCTCACTGTGACGATTTGCGGTTTTTGTTACCGATTGGTTTGTTCATGACGACGTAAATTTTCATTGTTTTGTTTGCACGCTTCAATCGAAAGTCCAAAGTTAAATTGGACGAGTTGTAATCTTCAATCATAGAATTATACAAGAACAGGCACTTTTTATACAATTCAAACTGTATATATCATAAAGGTGCAACATGATCATAAAAAAAGCATCACGTGTTCGGGTTAAAAATAAAAAGTACAAGGCATATAATTATCACAAGTTAATGATTTGGTTTGAAGTTTGGCATATTGCTCTTTACACTTCACATTCATATAGATTTTTAGTATTTGAATCTTTTTGTGTAGAGCATCTCTGATGAATCTTAAATGGACAAAACGTGCGTCAGGCGTACCAAAATGTATTGTCTGGGACTTTGTAATAACTTTGAACTGAAAATACCTGTTCGTAAATATGCCCAAAAGTTAATGA